>BLKR01009746.1:0-90339 GCA_011170035.1 Teleogryllus occipitalis
TTGGAAAATGCCCAGTTCAGGAAGATAATTTTTTTAAACTTTCCTATCAGAGGACTGAATTTCGAAAGAAGGAAGAACGACAAAGAAAATTGAATGTTTCCTCATCCATCCTCAAATAATTCTTCATTTTGAAGGTCTTTAATTAATGCTTCACAATGTGCGACCCATAACCTCACCATGGCGTTGTTCTAAAGCCTCACCCTCAAACGTTTTCTTATTTACCTTTTACTACATTAGCATTAAACATAGATTAGTTATAATAAAACATAAAGTAGCAAAACACAACTATTTGTGTGTAATTGATTGTAAATCGCGAGCAAACCTACATAAAATTTGGACGAAATGTAATACGCTCATCAAATTTCTTTGTCAAAGTTTTCTCATCAAAGTTCAAAGACTGCCACAAAGTTCTTTATCAAAGATATGTCATATAACTTTTATAGTGCAATACCGGCCAAAGCCGCCGTATGTTATATCTTTCCCATTCATGTCGCCAACAATGAACTTCTCGGAAACACATCTCAAATATCCATAGTTGAATATTATAACAACAAAACATCAAATTTTTGTAATAAATGTTCCTTCAAAATTCCGGTATTTTCTGTTTTTCTTTCATGTTTTATTTAAATACTATTATTAAGAGAGAAAACCTCATTTAGATAATTTCAATTAAATCAATGCAACTCAAAGAGCAAACGCTCGTGCGATTTGAAGAATAAACGCTAGTTTCTTTCTGTACTCAGAATTCGTCTTGTATATGAGTTAGGCCACGGGGATACCAAAATTTAAGAAAACGTTCACAGAATACATTTCTCCCTACAGTACATTACACACAATTTTTAACTGTTTTTGACATTAAATGAAAAATACAGCGTCGTAATAGCGCCTTGTCCGTCCCGACAATCATCAGAATTTAAAAGAAATTCAGAATGACAGCTCGTCAAACGAAGCGGGGGAAATTCAAATTTGCTATTTCAAAAATTGTAAAATTATCTAAAGTACTTATATTTTTAAACAATTGTACGTGATCTTTTTTAAAGGACTGTTTATTTGAAAGGAATATTTGAAGATCTGTTTTTGATGAACACATTTCATTAAGGAAACAAACTATCTTCAATACTTAAGTTGTAGGAAAACGCCGGAAAAAATTGTTTTGTTGCATTTTTGGAAAAATTAAATATATGAACGAAAATCATCTCCGCCATCGTCTTATAGCGTCCATACGCTATCCGGCAATAAAAGTTAACCAGAAAAGTTCATGCCATTTTTTAATTTTTGAAAATGTTTCAGGGGCTTCTTGTAGAGTACCATCCAAAAATAAAATATTGATTTGAAATTCAGGAGGGCTCGACATCAGTCAGACCGCTTGCGGAATATCAACTTTAGAGAAAATTGCCTGAACAGTTTAGCCGCTAGCATTATTCACAGAGGAAACACGTTTTACCATTAATCTTTTTTTTTTGTATTTACTACCCACCAAACCTGGCTTCTGGCTACACCACATGTTAAAGGGATTTTATTCTATATTTATCAACTGAATTTATCCACTTTTTTGACACCAGGGCCCGGAAATTACAGTTTTTGTGTCGAAAATTAGCCGATTTCCTCCGTAGAATTACGTAACTTTTTACTTTCTCGTATACCACATACATACGGAGTAATATACGTAGTATAGAGAAAGTTATGTAATGCTCCGCGAAAAAAACGGCGAATTTTCGGCAGAAAAATGTATTGCCGGGCCCTGAAAACAAAGGAGTGGATTAATCCAGTTACTAAATTAAGAGAAAAAATCTCTAACACGTGATGTAACCATAAATCCTGTTTTGTGGGTCTTTGATGCCAAAACATCAATTGAAAGCAAAATGTCAGTCTCTCTGCGTCTGTCCGTCTCTCCGTCCATCTGTGAACACTACTAGCGCCTAAACAGATCGTACGATCTTTTCCAAATTGAAGAATCCCTTGTCGATGTGATTCTAGTTGAAACTTTGAGATATTAAAAATCATTCTTTAAAATTTGAGGGTACATTACATGAAGCCGTCGGTCATTTTCAAAAGTTTCTCAAAAACGACCCCAATTTTTTTCTTTAAATTTCTTCTAAGAATAGAGTAAAATACACCTATAAAGGCGACATACGTCCTATGTCCACTGTAAACTCTGAATTTTCGAAAATTGGAAAAGTTTGAATTTTTTCGGCGTTTTCCTACAACTCTAAAATTGAACACAGATTTTTCTTTCAAATGAAATTTGTTGTCCATAAATAATTCTTTCAATAAGGTCATATAATTTTTTTGAAAATTACAGACAGACGAACAGACACAAGAACAGACACATCAACAGACACACTAAGTGCATACAGGTTTTTCGCCGTCGTTCGATTTTTCTGTATCAACGACCCACAAAACATTGGTTTCGGGCAACACGAGTTAAAGGATTTTTTTCTACATTTCACAACATTAGTTAACCCTTTTTACGTTACCAGGACCCGGCATTAACAGTTTCCCCATAGATTCTCAACAACAATTTTCGAATGTTGTTGAAATAATGCCTTTATTATGATTTTCCTATAGATTTGTTAAGAATACAAAGTAAAGAACAGAAGATTCCTTTCTTATTGTATTTCATTTCATATTGTTAATAAATCTCTTTTTAATATTTACTGATTATTTCACCTTTGGAATTGATTGAAAACTTTTGTTGAATAGAAACAATGAAAAACCATTTTTTCTTCCTTTCTGGTAACTATGTAGTAAGAAGAAAAGGTATTGTAATCATGCGCCGGGAGACGGGGATTTTTCGACAAAAACCTCTAAATTCCGATCACTGGTCACGACAAAAGTAGATAAATGTTATTCTTGTATATAGTGAATTACTTCAATACGTTTGTAGACAGAATCCATGTTTTGTAAGTCCTTGTTACTAAAAAATCTATTTACGACAAAACGTCTGTTTGTCCGTCTGTAGTTAACACAAGCATCTAAACGCCGCACGTTCTTTTTTAGTCAAATCTGTGATACATGAAAGTTTAAAATCATCTTTGTGAGGGACAAAAGTTATGAGAGTTTCTGTGGCATAGCAGGTAAGCGCACTGTTGAAGAAGCTTAGGCACGTAAGATCGAATCTCATCCACGGCGAATAATTTTTGCGGGTAGAAACAATTTTGCGGTTAATTGTATAGTTATAATCATTCGTATCCATTATAAATATCACATAAAACGTGTTTTGAGGCGCCACTATTTATTTTAGTGTGTTAATGTCTTTAAGAATCACGTATAAATTTGCCACTATTGCGATTCTGGCTTCAGAACGTCTGCACGCGCGCCCGTGTTGAGCTCTAGCGTTATCGCAACTTTCATCTGTGACGTAATTCAACCTTGGCCGTAGTCGCCGAAAGATAAGACCGGGAACGACGTCCACAGAGGGTTCTAAAGACCACGGCTTCTGGTTGAAAATATTTCTTAGTAAAATGAGCTATGTAGTTGCGTGGGTTTTATGCGGTTGCATTATTTTTGTGAATTTGATATCTTTGACACATGTAGAACATTTCTCTAATAAAAAATCTAAGTGCAATGAATATCACGTAACTATTCTTAACGTAATAAGTGTGCTTGGACAGCGTTTTGAGAAATACCGGTGATAGCTCAGTGCGGTCGAGCCAGACCTACAGACTACAGGGATCCGAGTTCAAATCCCAGTAACTCTGGAATTTTTTTACCTCCACGTGTAAAGAGTTACGTAATGCCGTAGGAGGAAGTGTCGAAATTTTCACAGAAAACACGTTTTGTAAGTAGCTAGTTCGAAAAAAGTGGATTGTTGGTATTGTTCTTTTATTTTCTATACACAAGGCTGTCAAAACGCTTGTTTTTTGAACCCGAAAAAGTGATTTTCCAAAACCCCTCTTTGTGAATCCGTCTTCGTGTGAGTAATTCTAGAGCCTTAAGTAAACACGATTTTCACCAAAATGGATATTCCTTGAACGATCTGGCTAATATTACGAATCTTCGAATTTGAAACGAATCTTTTAATTTTGAAGGTACTTTACACCAAAGCCCATCATATTTACATAATTTTCTCAAAAAGAGCTCCAATTTTTCTGTAAATCTATTCCTCGAAGCACAAGATGTTTAAAGGTGGCGTACGTTCAATTTTGGGCGAACGATCTGAATTTTCGAAAATTGCAAACAAATACCTATTAACATTGTCGAAAACAAATACTAACGCTAGAGATTTTTGTTTCATTAAATCTCTTTTTAAAAATAAATATTAAATTAATGTAAATTAAACACTCCACTCTCTCCTAGTAATGATCCACTCTTCACTAGTAATGATTGCTGCTATTGGGTCTAACCGCTTCATTATTCTTTGGAGTGCTACTGTTTTCTAAAATTTTTTTCCAACAGTTTTATCTCAAAAGTACTGGATGAGAACAGTTGATATCTGGAGTTGAAGGGATGGTGTTAGCTCCTATTGTAGGCCTGATTCCTTGTGATTCCAGTGAAAAATCAGTAACTGCACTGAAACAGTAGAAGCTCCCGTCAATTGATAATCATAAGTGAATCACCATGTACTGGGTAGCGAGGAGAACGAGGAAATCTATATAAATTGTCACCTGCTCTTTCTTTCTCAGATAAACACTTGGAGAGTTTATCAACATCAAATCGGAATTTTAGCGCCTTTGATGTAATATTAAACATAAAAAAATCCCTTCCAGTTGTCTGCGTGTTAATTTTTAGTGTATCAAAATAGCCCCGACACCCGTATTACATTAGTCTCTTAAGTTGTATCATATTAGCCCCACAAATTTGAGGCTGTATATATCATGACACGATTAATATTATTGCATTATTTTAACGCAGAAAAGAATATTAATTCTTTCTTAATGATAACCTATTTTCAAAAATATCGTGTCATAAAAAATAACGAAGTAACGTCAAAAGATTTATATCACGGCGGTAAAGTTTTTGACTGGAAAAATTAGGCATTTTAGTTTTGATTTTTTTCCTCCCAAATATTGTTACATTCTGAGTGTTTGCTATATGGTCATTATAATAGAATATATTTCCTATCATTTGTCATTTTCTTGTTAATTTTGGACATAAATAAATAACAACTCTTAAAGTGTAATACATTAACCCCAATTTTCTACTGTATAATATTAGCCCCGACTGATCTTTATAACATTGCCGAAAAAATGAACGCTAGAGATTTTTGTTTAATGAAATCTCTTTTTAAAAATAGATCTTGTATTAAGATAAATTGAACACCCTGTTTTTTTTAACTGCAAATGCTTCACTTTCTTTTCGCATCGGAAAGGAGGTAACCTGGTGGTGAGGGGGAACCGTGCCAGGTGAGTTAACTTTAAAGACCCGAGTTCGAATCCCGGCGAGTGGAAAAAATTTTCTGCTGCAGTAGGTCTTTTCTTTTTGTTTCTTTTTTTGCAGGTCCACATAGTCCGTATTGAATATTGCATAGCAATTACGAATAATACGTGAAAATATATGCTGTAGAGGCAACACTTGTTTTGAACATAAAACACATTCTAAATAGTATGTATAGTAAGAAAAACTTTATTTAAGTGAGTAAACTTAGATCATTCACTTTGATTCTCTAAATTAAAACTTGACGTAACTGAGAACAGTGTCGTCATAAGAGTTATTATGATACATATATCCTTTATTTTTAAAATCTTAGGCCCCGAAACGCGCCTCGAATTAATTATTAATATAATAGCAATAGCTATTTATATATAGTATAATTTCATAATTATTTCCAAAGAACCGGAACGCCGTTCCGTCGCGTACCAACAGAAATCAAGCCTTTTATATACAGGATATTCGGGGAAGAAATGTCGAATCTTCGAAAAATAGCTGTTAAGACAATTTTAAGCTTATTTTGTCTAATAAACTACACGTATATTCCAAATGGCCAAGCCGCAATAAACATTCAAAAGTTGGTTTGGATATATGTTTTCTAGGCAACTATTTGCGTTGTAGAAGCATATAAACACTTCATTAATATCTAAATTGTTTATGATTAACAAAATAAATGAATACATTTGATCAGAAAGAAAAATTAACCTAGAAATAAAAAAGCACCCAATTTTCACAGTTCGACTGCTTTTTTATTTCTCGGTTAATTTTTTTCTGAACTAATATATTAATTTATATTGTTAATAATAAACATGTTACATGTTTCTGGTCTGTTTACATGATTCTAGAATGCAAAGTTTTGCGTAGAAATCATATTTTCAAACCAACATTTGCGTGTTTATTGCAGCTCAGCCATTCAAAATATTTATGTTGTTTATTAGACAAAGTATGATTAAAATTGTTTAAACAGCTTTTTTCAAACTCTAGACGTTTCCTTCCCCGATACTCTGTATATCCATGCTTCTCTAAAACCAAAAACAATAATTTGCGTACTGCAAACTAATTAATTAAACCCATGGCAGTAGAACTGTTAACATAAGTACTGTCACACATCTTTCGCAGGATAAGGAGTAAAATTTAAAGAAAAATTATAGTTCACATGAATTTTGACAAATTGCGTCTTACTTTCTATGATATTCAAATGGTAACATTATATTACAATATTCAATTGGTTAACAATTTCGGCTAAAGAGTCTTGTTTGATAATTCTCCAATTTCGTATTGTAATAAGATATCTTATGATACTCATGTCGTAAATAACTATTTGACAACTATTATGTTTAGTGTATGTGTCTAGCAGGTTTTGTATTATTCTGAGAAACTGGATCATACGAATCACGTTTACTACGTTATTCACACAGGAGCACATGAACCTCAAAAAAGTATTTAATAATATAATCCTTGCTGATGAATCAACGTTTCATTGATGATTTTAATTTTGAAAATTTTCATTAGTTTGGATGTTTAAATATAGGTATCACATGTAATTACATGTCTGTTAAACACGATAGCATTATATGAAGCAAGAAACATTGTTTTTCATTTGATCATTCAACTTCATCAATCACTCACAATTACTTTAATTTTCTCTGCTTATCAGTATTTTAATCTCAGATCTTCGATGAAGACATGAATCAAATAACATCGTAGATATTTCAGTGTTTTAAAAATAATAACGTGAATAAATGCTTATATTTATTGAATTGGTTTTATAATAACCTGTAAAAACATGGGTTTTCTGTTGGTTTTGGGGATGTTGAAAACATTCAAATAGTAAAGGCAATGTTAAGCTGGTGACCTTTAACATTGTTTATTTGATATTTTTCTTAGGGATAGTTTATAATGGTTAAACGTTTTCAAAGAGTGCACATTAGATACCTCGAATGGCCCGTTTCCGTTTAATAAACCGCTACGTTCTCCCTGTACAGACGGTCGTGCAAAATTCAAGGTTTTGATAGATTCGTAGAATGGCGGCCAACAAACCACCTTCGAACTCTGACGATACTGAAATGTAGTCTGTGTTGGGAAGGTCATATCACTTGACCACCAAGTTCGTTCTATGTATTTTCACTGGGAAATGCTAGAGCATTGATATTTACTAAACTGTAAACAAAAGCTAAATCTCCTTGAATTGTTATAACATCTGTTTTGCTTTCTTTTAGTAATATCAACTCGTTTTACCAAATACGTGAGTTTGTTATATTTTTACACGCTACAATAATTTAATTTTACAAGTATTTATTTTCAAGCATTTAGGAATTCATGAAATTTCATTGAAACGTTCGCCAATCTAAAAACCTTTTAAATGTATATTAAATATATTAATGTTGTTTAAAAATATGTATTAACAATGCGTAAATTTAGCACATAAAGCTCTGATTTGAATATTATACAATGAAATCATCAAATTAACAGTTTTAGAAAGGAATGATAAATTGAATTGAAAATATTAACTTAAAGTTTATATACGTTTATTTAGAAATTTCTATACTTGTGTAAATATTGTGATGTGTGATTCTACTCATGTGATCTTTCAAAACACAAAATTGAATATTTCTGTATTTGAAAACCTTAACCCTACATTCATCCAATCCAGTGCAGTTTATAGCAAACAGCTAAGCAATATGTTTCCCTATTTTTTAATGGTAATGGTTAAACAAGAGGAACAAATAGTTTCTGACTCTCGGTGTTAACAGGGGACTTAAAAAAAATTAATAATACAGTTATTCGGTTGCTCAACATCCCTTTGATAGAAAAACAGAAACAATTGTTTGGGCGTAATGCACCTTGAAAAATTTTTTTTTCTAATCAATTTCTTTCATATTTGATAAATATATCGACTTGCAAATTGTAGGACTTAAAAGAGAATATAAAAACCAAATAAAAGTTATGCTCATACTCACCGTAAAAATACAAATTTAGCATAATTAAATTGGCCACAGAATTTGTTTACAAGCAAGTGCATTTTAAGCGTATTAGGTATGCAAAAGCGCGGCATTGGAAAACTGTTTTTTCAGTATGCCCATCCCACGCTATTCTGCTAGCGCGAATGAATTAAGCGCAAACAAATGGGGTCTACTAAGATGTTAATTTCTTATAAACAATTACATATATCTCGAGAACGAGATATAATAGCACCGAACGGATTCCGGAATTTTGCATCACATTTAAACGCCATTCAGATTAGACAATAAAAAATTTGCAACAATTGCAAATTTATAAACAATTTCCAAATTTTGCAAATCTAAAGGGGGAGAGTCTCCCGATGTCCCAGAACCAAAAACAGCGAATTAACAATTTTGCAACAATTTATAATTTTATAAACAAATTCGAAATATGCGTTAGAACGGCCGGGAAGGCTCCGCAAATTGTGCCTGAAATGAATATCTCAAAATAGCAGTTTGTCAGGAGTTACAAATCGATTACTAAAAGTTAGCATAATTGTTGCTAAAATGATAAATATTTACTGGTCTATAGAAAATCATTCTGGACGGAAAACCCCGCTTAGAAATATTTTCTTCGTCGTGGCGTACGCGCAGGCAAACTATCTCCTTCGGCAGGGAAATATGACGATATTTCCGTCTCGTACGTAAACGAACTAGCCCCCTCCCCCTGAGACAGTGTTCTTTCTGCCCCTTGGGATGTTGCACCAATCACAGACAACTGTGGTTCTACCTGCTAGCGATTGGTCAACGCGTCCCTCCCCTGCCCTCCCCCAGGCCGAGGGCTGTCCAAGTTTGTCGGCGCGGTGTGGAAGATAGAATTTTGAACGACATTTTTCTGAGGGAGAGGTACATACGAACTCGTATATACGGAGTAATGTATGTAGTACACGGAAAGTATGTAATGCTACAGAAAATCGACTTCGAGATTACAACGGAAATGCACGTTTTGGGGTCCCCTGATACCGATAAAGTGGATTTTTTCCCAAACGCCCGTCTATCCGTCCGTCCGTCCGTCCGTCCGCCCGTCCGTGAACATCACTAGCGCCTAAACAATGCGTAGGAGCTTTATCCAAATTGAAGAAACCCCTCTTCGTCTCGCTCGAGTCGAAGCTTTGATATTTTGAAAAACATTCTTTAAAACTTGGGGGTATTTTACATTAAGCCTCTGGGACATTTTCAAAATTTTCTGAAAACTGGCTCCAAATTTTTCCTTTAATTTTCTTGTATGAAGAGAGTGAAATACACTTTTAAATGCGGCATAGGTCCAATTTTCACGGTTAACTTCGAATTTTCGAAAATTTCGAAAGTTCGAATTTTTTGGCGTCGTCCTACAACTATGAAATACAAGATAGATGTTATTCATTCAAATGATACTTGTTGTCCATAATTAGTTCTTTCATTAAGGTCATGTACACTTTTCTGAAAATTGTAGTACTTTCAGTGCAATAGTGCGGGCAAAATCTGCAATTTTAAGAAATAACAAAAACAAGATTATCTCAAAAACGGCTTCAAATTTTTTTCTTTAAAGTAGTAGTAGAGATAGTGCTACATGAGCCTTATAAGATGGCATAAACGTTATATTGTTTTTTGTTTGTTTTTTTCAAAAATCACAAAAATGTATTTGTTTTGACGTGTGTCTCACGTCGGTAATTTACATTAGCGGCAATTTGTTTACATAATTGTGTTTATGAGTACATGAGCTTTAAATAATGTTAAATAAAATTTCCCGAGTTTTCTATAAAAATGATCTCAATTTCCCGCATTTTGAGAAACGCTCAAATGCCATTTTCCCAAAAATGGATCCAATTTTTTTTTCAAATTCTTCCAACTAATAGTCCTAATTGCAGTTTAATATGACGTAAAGCTCATTTTGGTGTATTCTTTTGTTTTTTCAATAATTACACAAATGTAATTTTTTATAATTTACTAGTTCATTGCTGTGTGTTAGTGAACCTCAAACAAAACACGTAACGGTACTGTTAATACCCTTGGAGGCCTTTCTGATTATTTATGCCCTCGGGCCTTTTGAATACTTTATGACCCGCTCTAATTCCAACATAATACATATATTTTTATGAATTCGATTTATTACAGTTAAGATGCAAGCAAATTCTATAAATAAATGGCGTTTTGCTCAAATAAGTAAAATAACTCGTTATAAACCTTATTTTGCTTAATTGGTATGAAAATTGCAATTTTGGAATGTTCCCGTGAATTTATTGCCATCAGGCACGTATATTTTACTGTTACGGATCACATTTCATAGAGACATATTCTTGAGTAGCAGTGCCAGTAGTAGTAATTAGATGTTTAAGGCACATCGAGTAACATTCTCGAAATGTTATTTTTTGGTGTTATGGCATATTCCATACAACTTTTAGCAATAGAGGCAAATAAGCATAAAGTGCCGTTTCATCAGCGTAATTTGCACTGATATTCACACTGTTATATAGCTCTCAAATACACCATAAATATTTTCATACATTTCTCGACATTTTACTTGAAACCATTGTCCGTCGTTTTGTTAACTTTTTTTAGAATTTTCCCAGGAACTTCGCAATATTCTTTCATTTTGTAGAAAAAAATCAGTCCACCAACGATTATGCAATAGTAATTAACTGTACACTGTTTTGTTTATCTGACGTCATATCGACAAATGACTATTGCAATGCCTCTTTTCCCTTTAGTCGCAAGAAATATAAAATGTTTTGAATTCTCGTTTCATTCAGCAACGAACTAGTAAACCATAAATTTTTGTATGCACCACGGGTATTACTAAATGTTTTTGTTCCGAGGTCGACTCCCAACTCCTCGGGCCAGAGGTCATCTGGGGGCAAAATCCCTTTGGGGGGCAAAATCATCTACTTATCGTCCTTGGTACATAAATAACTTTTAAATATATATCACGTCGTTAAAATGCTCATTTCCACCAATTTGTATACATTATTGCATTTGTGAGTGAAAGTACTTTAAATTAAGTTTTCAAAAACTAAATAGATTCCTGTGAAAAAGGTTCAAATTTCGCCTTCGCCAAAAAACGGCTCAAAATTCAACGAAAATTTCCATATAGGACGAGGATTTACTCTTATTTAATATTCATAAACTAATAATTTGGTTCTACTATTAGGAAACCGGAAAAAAAGCAAAATTGTTTTAAAAAATGTACTTTGGGCGGCGATAGATGGCAGCAGGCAAAAGAGGATGAGGCAAGACCGTAAAGCCAGTTCGCACAAAGGAAATTGGGAAACTTTACTACGAGAAAGTCTGTGCCATTCTGTAGCTCCATTACTTTATCTTTGATTTGATGTAAAAAAATATTTAATGTGATTTTGAATAACAGTTGCCTCTTATTTTCTTTTAAAATTTCAGTATTTCCGAAAATTACTACTCTGGCTATGTTACAAAATATTATATACTAGCTGACCCGGCGAACTCTGTTCCGCCTTAACAGCCGGTCCCATCTTTTTTCTCGCGTCGCACTCATTGTGAGAAACTGTACTATCCTTGTTGCACTCGTGATAATATAGCAATTGCAGATTTGTGTTTTTCTCTCAAACAAAGGAGAATTTTAAAAAAACGCTCTGATATTAAATAGATAATTAAAAAATCTATTACGTAGCAGAGCGTTTTTTTGGAATTGATTTTTGTTTAAGAGAGAAATATAAAGCTGTAATCATAGGGACCGGCTGTTAAAGGCAATAAATAAGCAGATTTTGGAATTTATTAAGTTAAATTATTTATTAGAAAATACAAATAAAAAATAAGTAGATTAATCATTCATTATTGTTCCTGTATTTTGGTGCATAGGTTGCACTCTTCAGTTAAGTACCTTGTGATACACGACATGTTTTGTTTTATTATCAGGCGCAGGTTACAACAGGCAACAATGACCGCTAACATGCGAAATCACGCGAAAACGTGCAAAAACGGGCGTTCTCACACAGGAACGCTGTCGAACGGAATAAAGAGTATCCTATGTCCGTCTCCTGGCTCTAAGCTTCCTGCTCACCAATTTTCAGCCAAATCGGTACAGCCGTTCTTGAGTTATAAATAGTGTAACTAACACGACTTTCTTTTATACATATAGATTTTTAAATAACTATTAAAAACTTTATTAAAATTAATATTTAATTACCATTCAGATTTATATCCACATTAATAAATTCAAACATTGTCGTCTATTTTAATCAATACATCGTTATTAATTAGCTTTTAGTTAAACGGATTATGTGTTAATCGGACTAGCAACTCATTTGAGACAAATCCTGAAATGCAAAAGCAAATATTACATAATCCTCTACAAATCAACCCGAGATATTTGCAGAACGCTAATTCCAGTTTACCTGTTCTTTCTCTTCCCAGAAAGATATCCCTGTTAAATACACCTTTCAAAATGAGATAGCGCCTATGTCGTGACATTCAAGCTACTAGAAGTCATTTTTTAATTTCTTGAAAGAAATAATACAGTAAAATTCTTATGAGTCCTAGTTTACGTAATGTATTTATAAACGTATTGTTTTGTATTTCTTAACTTGCTCTACATTACTACGGTTTTCTACTGACATTTCAAAATGTATATTCCACTTCTTGACCTTCTGTAATTCTTCGCGTATGACTGCTAATTTGACAATCTACGCTGCAATTCGCACTGTTACAAGTTGAGAATATCAGAAAAGTTCCACGCTGCCTGTCCTTTATCTCTGTCATTTGCAGATGCCTTATTTGCAGATATTTTGTAGAATTTCAAGGTTACAATTTCTATGTTGCCTCTTAAATGAAAAATTACTAGCATTTTGTTTGGGGAAGAAGAGATTTGTCTCTTCACCTCGACTATTTAGTCGCCAAACTGCGCTTCAACAGTGAAAAATGGTCAACAACCTACAAAGCGTGACTGTCTACTGTCTCATTAGAGAGTTGTACACTTACCAAGAATACACCATCCGTAAGCTTTAAGAAGAATGAATCGACATCACGACTACACCACCCATAATCCTATGGCTGCACTGAACAGAGCCTGGAAATTGAGGCAAGGGGGTGCCCGGAATTTTCGGCCATAAAGAATTTGTTGTCCCCTGGGGGATATAGTACTGATTTGTCCCTGTCAGGAATTCGTATTAACATCTTGGTGTTTTATTTGTCATGTCAGTGCTTAGGAACATGATTATGAACCAATGTAGTCAGGTACAAGGTGTCAAATCTAGGAAGTGCATTAGTATAACAGATGGAACACACTGTGAGGAGTTTTAATACCTTTGAAACTCCTAGTTCAATATTAATGAAATAGCAATAAATTATTCTGAAAACAGAATGATGTATATAACCAGTCAAAGATGCATCTCACTGAAAATATACTATCTATCCACGGAACGGAGCATAACATATCCTTTATTAACATATTACTTTGGATCGGAATCCTTTTTGTAATTAGTAGAAAACATTAGCATTCTACTTATTTACTTAGTATAAAATCATGTTTTCAATTTAAAATTTAATCACTCCCTTTCTTTCAAATCCATTACGCACAGTAAAAACCTGTTAAATAAAAGCACGAGCAAATTCTCTATACTACATTTATTAGTGACAAAAAAAGGGTAACTTAAATATTGAAAAGAAGCTCAAATCACCACTTTAAACGTATTTTTAAGATCAATAAGTAAATATTCCAATAATTAATTATATTATTAGAATATACGGTAGGAATATGTTTAATGGATGAGAAAAATGGTAAAAAGCATTCTCCTAAATTGGGCACGCTTACTTATCTATATATATAAAAGAAAGTCATGTTAGTTACACTATTTATAACTCAAGAACGGCTGTACCGATTTGACTGAAAACTGGTGAGCAGGAAGCTTAGAGCCAGGAGACGGACATAGGATGCTGTTTATCCCGTTCGACAGCGTTCCTGTGTGAGAACGCCCGTTTTTGCACGTTTTCGCGTGATTTCGCATGTTAGCGGTCATTGTTGCCTGTTGTAACCCATTGTTGTATCGCCGCACTGATAACAGAAGGCGATAATGATAGCCGCTTTTCGTTCGCCGTTATATCTATATATACTGCACCTATTATATATTTACGTTATACCTATATATACTTCACCTATGCACCAAAATACAGGAACAATAATGAATCATTAATCTACTTAATTTTTTTATTTGCATTTTCTAATAAACAATTTAACTTAATAAATTCCCAAATCTGCTTAATTATTGCCTTAAGCAGCCGATCCCTATGATTACAGCTTTGTATTTCTCTCTTAAACAAAAATCAATTCCAAAAAAAAACGCTCTGCTACGTAATAGATTTTTTAATTATCTATTTAATATCACAGCGTTTTTTTAAAATTCTTCTTTGTTTGAGAGAAAAACCAAATCTGCAATTGCTTTATTATCACGAGTGCAACAAGAATAGTACAGTTTCTCACAGTGAGTGCGACGCGAGAAAAAGATGGGGCTGGCTGTTAAGGCGGAACAGAGTTCGCCGGGTCAGCTAGTTTACAATATATGAGAATAAGCACCCACTGTGAAGCTATAAAGATGGACACAAGTACCGAAGAAGGTGATGGAAGAGCAAGCACAACTTTCTAGAGGAAGAGGTTAATTTGAGGGCGTTGTAAAGTTTTAAGAGCAAAATCAACAGTCACTTAGCAACGCTAGAACCTATGAGAACAGTCTACGCGGAAAACAACGAAGGTGTTCTGTGCGTCCGTTTGTTCAACTATATCGTCAATCATGGGCTTAATGTTACCAATAAAAATAGTTATTTTCTATCGGCCTCAACCAAAAACTTTCTACGTAACAGTGAACTAACGTTAAAATGCGGACTGAGTTTGCAAATAGCTAGTTTTTGTGGGAATGTAAAAATAAAATTTGAACCAATAGGGGGGAAATGTAACCTTTGAATCGTTTCATTCTTTGCCTGCGGCCACATGTGTTCGTCCCTGAGTGCATTGCGTCAACGCTCACTCGCCAGAGATGGATGTGGAAAGGGAGAAGGGAGGAGAGGAGGAGGGGAGGGTAATGGGGGGGGGACCTGGGGCGATAATGGCGTTGCGCAGGCGAGCACGTCCGCAAACGAGGCCGCCGTGTCCTCTCGTCCAACCGCCAGCCGCTACACAGAAGCGCCCCTCCACACAGCACGTGCTACGATGACCTCTGACGATCTAGAAGTAGGATCACAGACAGAACTGCAGATGTGCAAGTGGATTATTGGTTTGTATTCCGTTATTGGTTTAGTGGTGAGTTGTAGTTGACATTTACATAATTGAAATGATTGAAGGCGTTGTCATTGTCAACAATACTATTTATTTCAATAATTTAAAAAACTATGTAGATTTCATTCATTTTCTTGCTTAAATTTAAAAAACTACTATAATACAAAAAGATCTAAGTCTCCGTCCCCTTCTTTCTCTCATTCTTTCTTTTCTTTAATTCTTCTCCTTTCATTTCTTAAGATGTTTTTTAAATTATGTAACTCTGTTAATTCTAATTTTATATTTTTCTTGTATCAGAAAACTGATGATGATGGCTAAGCCTTCGAAAGCTGCTCTTATTGAAATAAATAGTATTGTTGACAATGACAACGCCTTCAATCATTTCAATTTTATTCCGTTGCTTCTTTGTATTGTATCTTTTGTACACAGCGGTGGCTACAGAAAGTCCCTCCGGCTAAGTGGCACCAAATTACCACGTTACAAAACCAGGCTCCACTAACATTTACGTCGACGTGACTCTTAAGCCCGTGTGATCAGTGACGCGGCTGGCGGGGAGACCTGGTTGCGGTTAGGTGGCGCTAGACGCAACGACCCGTCGCGCGGCAAGAAATCTCTACATTCACATAATGTAAGAAAAGTAATTTTCAGGAGTATTGGGTTTTCGAGATGATGTATGAGCTCTTGGAAATAGACACCACTCACAATACAGCTGAGATCACCGGTGCCTTACATGGAATTCGAGCCTACATTGTTGGTGTCAGCCTTCTTGTGTGTATGCTCCAGTATCGGAAAACGATAATGGTTCATGATAGAGAGATACAGAGACAGAAAGAGTGATAGAGATAATGATTCATGATAGATAGAGAGATATAGAGATAAATAGAGAGATACAGAGATAGAGTGAGTGAGAGAGAGATACAGAGATAGAGAGATAGAGAGTGTGAGAGAGAGAGAGAGAGAGAGAGAGAGAGAGGGAGAGAGAGAGACAGACAGACAGACAGACAGACAGATAGCAGAAGACAGACAGACAGAATGTCAGAGAGAAAGAGATATTATTTATTGTTTTTTAAATTTATTACTTCTCGTTCGACAATGTCTTTCGAGGGTTTTGAGATACATAGATACATAATCTTCGTATATGGTTTTTTAGGATATGGCCATCGTTAAGTCGCGGTTGGTTTCTGAATTGTACTGAAGAGTTCTGGCTTTTGTTCTGAGATTAAAAGATGGTATACTGGTGGAAAGGTGCGAGGGAGAAGCCAGGTTAAGGAGGTTTAAGTTTATTTTTCGGGAATCTTGATATAATTCCTAGTCTTCTATTGTTTCTTCCTAGATTGGATATTGCAGTGCGGGGAGCATTTGGAAGGTGGTTGTAGAAATTGCTGGCAAGATTTGTTAGTGTCTCCTTGAATTCTGGTATGTCTAATTCCTGTCGGATTTGATGGTTAAGAATGAACCATGGTGCACTGATAGTTATTCTCAGATATTATTTTGGAGAACACTAAGTTTGGTGATGGTGCTTGATGCAGCACCACCCCACACTGGGCATGCGTAAGTCATTGTTGGTAATATAACTGACTTAAAGATTAATAGTCTGCATTCTAACCACAGAGGTGAACGGCGATTTATAATAGGTGATAAATTAGATATGTATACATAATACACTGGATTTTATACATTAATACAATATAACTTAAAATTATTTTAAAATACTAAAAGAATAATATCAACAATAGCAATAACAAAATGTTTATTATTATTCTATACCAATATTTTAAACTACTAAACAAATGATTTTTTTAACTACTCTGCAGTTCACTTAACACGACACAGCATTTTCATACAAACCCGACATTAAAAATCATAACATTATGTAGTTAATAATATCTAATGTTAAAATAATAATGACTGTTTAATGATCCTTTCCTATTAATTAATAAAATTCACAATTGTTATTAATTAATTTACTTTTAAACTTTTGAACATTTAGACGAAAGGGTTCAAAGACTAACGCAGGCAGCTTATTCCAGTCCATTATTGTCTTATTTGTAAAGGAAAAATTCCCAACATCTGTTCTTATTTATTTATTTATTTATTTTACGTCAAAAACAGTTGAAACTGCGTATGACGTGCTAAACATGCTGCGCCACTAAGAGCTATTTTTGTTCATATTCTTGTTTAAAATAGCTAGTTATCAAACAAACCATTAGTTTACATACAAATTACTTAAGACTTAACAGGCTATAATTTGCTGAAAACAGTTTTGTCGCCACTATTAAAAATTGGTACAACCAATAACTTCATTATTTGTTCTATTTCTTCACATATCTACTGTATAATTAACATAAACGAATACTTAAATTAGTTCAAAGAATTGGTCGCCCCGACCGGGATTCGAACCCGGGCCTTCTGGTTTACGCCCAGCTGCTCTAACCCCTAAGCTACCGAGACAACCAACCCTTTGAACAGTTTTTCACGAGCGCGATTATCGCTCCTTGTATGTATATAGGTGACAATTATATAAACGAATACTCCATCTCTAGTATTTCTGTCCCTCCCAAATGACCTGTATTTCGGATGAAAAATTTCAAAGCTAGTTATTGCGTTCTTTTAGCTAGAATTCAGATCGTATTTTTATAACCGGATCACAAGCATCGACTAAATTCCTAGATTCTATCGCATTACAATGGGTTGTTAAAAGATGAAGGGGGAAGTAACGAGGTTAAAAGGTGACACAAAGTAGTTGGGAGCGCTCTACCACGTCACAGCACTCAAGCGAACATCAGTGCCCAGTGAACACGTGAACGAGAGGTTTAGGCACATTCAAACGCATAAGGATCTCGAACTTACGTCACCCACAAGCGGTTAATTTACATTTCAAGTACATTTCCCCTGAACGTAGTACTAATGATTACAAAAGCTTTCAATTGTACGAGGGGAGGAAACATTTTATCGACTGGCGAAAGTCAGTTGACCTATCTGGCTGAACAAAATCGCTTTTTGGTGCACGAATCTTTTAACTGTCCGAGAGATGGTAAGACCTAGCAAGCTTTGCGAACGTTTAAGTTATTACTGCAAATCCAATCTTGTCTCAAAAACTGCATTTTGACGGCCTAAATTATGAAAAAAAACTGTTCAGTACGTGGTGACGTCGGATATTCACGATTGCAAGCAAGAAATTTGAGAACATCGAAATATTTTGCACCACGTACGTGAGCATATGTTGTAGTAAATCCGGTACTGATGTTTTGTAGACCAAAATGACGAGGGACAAGTCCCGATCGAGACTTTTTTTCCCTTCTTCAAATACGGTGAAATGCTCGATCAGACCCTGCCGCTACTGGTCTGAGAAGTTTGTAGAGACCGACTGCTTTGATTGGTAATTTCATTATTTCTCTTATCAATTTCCTCTCGAATGATAATGTTAAAAACCCAAATAAAAATATTTAATGACTTGCACTTACAATCTGTTATTGCATACAATCAAACCCTGCACAAAATACTTCTTGAATTAAGTGATCGAAAAATCACTTAATTCAAGAAGTATTTTGTGCAGGGTTTGATTCGAAAAAAAGGACTTCACTGAAAGGTGTGTAGGAGGCAACTGAGAATTCTGGAACGATGTTTTGGTGCAGCAATGTTTCAAACTGATCGCGTTTCTACGAATTTCATATCAGCATCGCTTACTTAAACACTTGTCACGACGCTGGAAGGATTTTCTTAAAAACAGGAATATAATAAACTCAGGAACTAAAAACTGAACATATCTCTGCTACAGAAATCGAGATCTCAAATTTTTGCAGACAAATGAAAAAGCACACGCACATTTTTATTCTTTAAAGAACAGCGTCGACTGATGTTGCCACAACAAAGCGTATTAAGTGATACGCACGAGAGCGACAGAATGTAGCTTTACGTATGAAACAAAAGCACTTAACTGAATTCTGTTCAGAAGAATAGACTTCTCCGCAGAGATGATGTATTCAAACTTCACAGGACTGAATTCGTGGAAGCATTTGTGCTGACATAATATTTTCCATTTCCTTGAAATAAGAGTACTAAAAGTTAGATTATGTATTTCATTAAAGAACGGAGAACTATACAATCATTTGATTTCAACGTCTAATGCAAGTTATAAATGAAAAATAAGTCCCTGTTTATAAATTTCAATCATCGTTCATTCTTATAGAAAAGTTTCAGTTTTTGCTTTTGATTATATTAAAATAACAGCAAAACTGGTTAAAATGTATGCTTTATGCGTTATAATTCGTCCACGCTATCGATTATACAGCATTGCCATTCATAATCTTAATTCTGAAGAGTATATTCCCCATCCTCCTGAGTCTGTTCTTCCACCGCATCCCTGGACATACCACATCCGTTGGCGCTGGCGCTGACACCGTGTAGTGTTTACGAACCGAGGATTGGGGGGGGGGGAGTGCGGGGAGGAGTGGGTGTGGCGATGATGCAGCGCTTGGAGGGCCACAGGCGCTGAGTAGGCAGCCCGCAGCGCGCCATACGCACATCCCAAGGCACGCTAGCCAGAAGGCAACTTCATTTCCGACTGTACACACGTTGAATGAATATATACTTCAAAACGACTGGATGTACCCATCGGCATTCTAGTGGAACGCTAAAATTGTAAGTGAAAAGTAGTGAAAGTAACATACGGTGGTAGGGCTTTGAATATTTATCTATTTATTTTTTTTCCTTCAGCAGGGCAAAACCCCAATTACAATAGAAATTTCTGAAAAAAAAATCAGATATCAATGAAAAGACAAACGATAAACACATAAATAATCATTTTAAATGCACAATTGAAAAAACAGAAACAAAATAAGATAAAACAAATAGAAAATTCTAAACAAATCAATAATACATAAAACACCAATCTTGGCTTATCGTGTTAATGTTCCAAGCTCTTCAATTCAAAATTATAGGCTACAATAGTAATGAAGAGCTAATATTATGTTATATGAACGCAATAAAATAATGTTAATGTGAATATAAAGATACTTTTTGTATTGAAGTAAATATCATTTGCCTGTATCATCTTGTCACTTCAATCCAAAACAACTATTAATTTACAAAATCTTCTGTTTCAGGTTGGTCATTTCATTTCTGCTGTTAAGAAGATTCAATTCATGTGAGTGCACGTTCTTGTTGAGTATCAATTTTCTAAAACTAAAGAGTAAATTTCATACTTCAGTTTTGAATGTTTTTACGACTTCAACAATTTTACAAATATGCGCTTGTTGCAGTTGAGTTTAATCTTTTGTAATTCTAATTTTCTCTTAAATACTAGTAGGTATACAATTCTTAGTACATATAATTATGAGTATGTAACATTTCCTTCTAACCCTGCATTCAATGACTGTTTTAAGGGAAACAATTTCCTCGAGTTATCGAAAATTAAACTAATTAGCGTTTACTCTACGAGAAATTATCATTGTTTTCATTTCGACAACGGAAACAATTCCAAGGGGAACGCGTGTTCGACCCAGTGTGTGCAGCTGGCGACGGGCACCGGCGGGAATTTCATTTGCGTGCCTTCTCCCTCGCACGCGTTTTGACGTCATTACATGCCCCGCCTCACACCGCCCTCGCCCAACCCCTGCCCGGTGTACTCGTGCCGCCACTCCCCCAACGCTCGCTCCTAAGCCCGTACTCTCACGCTCCCACCATCCAGCACCGTTCGCCCAGTCTCCCCACCTCTCCTTCCCTCGCCATCCACCTTGTCCTGCCCCGCCCCGCTTGTCCCATTCGTTCCGCACCGCTTGTCCATCTCTACGCAGCCCTCTGGGTCGTGACCCGCCCCGCCCCTCAGTGCTCCCTCCTAAGCTCCCAGCCCCGTCCACCCACCCTCCCCACTTCCACCCCCCTCGCCATTCCACTCTTCGCCCACCTTGTCCTGCCCCGCCTCGCTTGTTCAATACTCACACGTGCAGCCTGAACCGTGACCCGCACGGATCTGCTCCGCTGTACTCCGAAAGGCCGTTTTCCGTCCCGTCCGCTCCTTTCCACCACTCCCAGCCCGCTCCGCGTCGTGACTCCATCAGACTCCCCGCCACCGCCACAGCCCCGCACTCGCCACGCCCCGTTTCGCCCCGCCTCGTCCCACCCGCGCAGCAACGCGTCGTTAGTCGGGAGCGGTGCGTTTGCCGCGACGGCCCGCAGGCGCCGAGTGGTGGCTGGTGCGTGCAGTGGCAAGGGCGGGGCGGGGGAGGGGCGGGCCGGGGAGAGGCGAGGCAGGGTGGGAGCTGGGCGGGGACGGAGCGGGGCGGGGCTGGTGCGGGGGGCCTGATGGGGGTGGGCGGGGGTGGGGGGGGGGAGACGGGGCGGGGCGCGGGGAGGAATCGGGCGGGTGGCGGGGCGGGAGCGGGGCGGGAGCGGGGCGGGAGCGGGGCGGGAGCGGGGCGGGAGCGGGGCGGGAGCGGGGCGGGAGCGGGGCGGGAGCGGGGCGGGAGCGGGGCGGGAGCGGGGCGGGAGCGGGGCGGGAGCGGGGCGGGAGCGGGGCGGAGCGGGGCGGAGCGGGGCGGAGCGGGGCGGAGCGGGGCGGAGCGGGGCGGAGCGGGGCGGAGCGGGGCGGAGCGGGGCGGAGCGGGGCGGAGCGGGGCGGAGCGGGGCGGAGCGGGGCGGAACGGGGCGGAGCGGGGCGGAACGGGGCGGAGCGGGGCGGAGCGGGGCGGAGCGGTGCGGAGCGGGGCGGAGCGGTGCGGAGCGGTGCGGAGCGGGGCGGAGTGGTGCGGAGCGGGGCGGAGCGGGGCGGAGCGGGGCGGGTTGGAACGGACCCCTGGGGGGGGGGGGCGGGGCGGGGCGGGATGGGAGCGAGGCGTGGAGCAATGAAGACGCCAGGCCGCAGCGGCGCGAGAATATGCAGAGATGCCACCGCGACGCGACAGCCCCCACGCAGCCGCGGGCGGAAGAGGGGGTCCACGACTGCCCTGCACAAAGGGGTAGCATTGCGCATTTCCCAGAAGTCCTTTCACGAGGCACTCCTGCAGTTAAGGACGCGCGTAGGACCTGCTTTGAAAGAAAATTTGGAACTGGTAAGAAACGTATTCCAATTTTAATATTGAAGATCGAAACAAGAAACATTTTAAATGTATATGTAGAAATTGAAGCTTTTTTTAATGAATCTTAATACTCACTTAATTGTTTTTTTCATCGAGCTATATTTTCCATATACTTTACGTGCTTAAGATCAGGTAATAATTCTAGAACCATAATAGAAACTCTTCGAGTTTTCTCGCTGTATGCGTTCTTATGCAAATAGTTTATATTGTAGTAATATATCGCTTCCGCCCGAGTCAGGAGACCTACATGTCCATTGATAAGCTTGCCCACCTATTCAGTGGTATGGTGGCAGCACTTCAGAAACAAAACAATCGCTTGCCTGGCATTCCCCTAACCT
Organism: Teleogryllus occipitalis; assembly: GCA_011170035.1. Lineage (NCBI taxonomy): Eukaryota > Metazoa > Arthropoda > Insecta > Orthoptera > Gryllidae > Teleogryllus > Teleogryllus occipitalis. The sequence goes on from BLKR01009746.1 coordinate 23,000, forward strand.
TAAACCTACAGATTTGACAGGGAATGAAGGACAATGTAGGAGAGAAAGAGATAAATTAATTTAAAAAAAGAATTTGATCGGCAAAATCGAGAGAGAAGAAATTTAGAAAGAATTTACTGGACTTCTCATAGAAACAAATTACAAGGGAAGAAAATTACACGCTATTACATAAACCACACACAATCTCATTCCGTCTAATGTTAATTGAAACTTCTCGGCTGCGACGAGTCCGAGAGACACAGTGGTGAATGCCCTCCAACATAGTAGTTCCCTCGCAACTTGCGGCCATGGTGTTTACGGCACGAGGCGGTGAGATTGCAGCTCCCGGGTCAGCGGCTGGTCCGGCGCGGTGAATGGCGCCAGAACGGCGGCTGCGGGTGGCGTCTCTTGTCCGTGCAGCCGCGATGCCTCCCGTCCGTCGGAGGTCACGGAAGTGCATTTCCGGCGCGCCCGGAAATGCGGTCGTCGGCAGACGGAATTCTGTTTATTCCGCGGTCGCGACAACTCGCATCTCGCCCGTGAAGCGGCCTGGTCGCTGACTCCCTTAATTACTCGTCACTTTACAGACTACCCGCCTGAACGTCGTTGGCATGGACCGACGAAATACTGGCTATAGTACGTATTTGGTCAGTACACGTTGGTCGTCGGGAGGCGGTCCACTATAATAATAATAATAATAATAATAATAATAATAATAATAATAATAATAATAATAATAATAATAATAATAAACCGGTAGCGGTAGCTCAGTGCATCAACTGATGTCACTGCAGCACCTCTAACCGGGAGGTCCTAGGTTCCCACTCCCCATGGCGGCAGGATTTTCGACACTAGCTTTTCAGCTAGGTCGAATTCAGTCGCTGTCTGGAGGAGAATTCTAGCGGCCGGCTGCTCTGATCCGTGGTTTCTCCGATCAACCCCAGGCGAATGCCGGAGCAGTACCCTACCAAACGGGCCACGGACCGCGCGCGATCTGTCCTTCCTCTTCCTTGTCCTATCCTCTCCCCTTACACACACACTTACACTAACATGCACTACAATACCACATATTTCGGGAGACCGGTCAGGAGCTTAGAGCTTGTCCCGGCTGGGGCGGTGCCCCGCTGGTGGGAGAGTCCAGGTTAGGGGGAAGCCCCACTAGCCGACGGTAGGTCGGCGCCGGATCTCACGATCCAGTGGGGGAAGATCACCGCCATCTCCCGAGAAAAACATGCACTACATTAACGGGACTAATGACCGAAGTAGTTAACACGCCCGTAAACACAAAAAATCAATCAATCAATCAATAATAATAAATCTTATTAATAGCGAGACTCAGGTCATTGGGCCTGCTCTTCTTCCTAACGACTGAATTTAGATTAAAACAGAATAGCAACATTTGAAGAGGGGAAGGACAAACTGCATATTTACGTCTGGAAGTGCAAAACTTGGGACCATCCAGGCATACGCCTTAAGCGATAGAGTAAACCCAGGAAGGCCCTCTATCGGTCCACCCCATTCAGCGACTGTCGGTGCGCTATCAATCGCGCATGTTAGCTCGTTGGCCGACTTAATTTTTTCGGTGCAACGAAACAACGTGACAGGAGCACTTGCTCCTGATCAGGCTCCTGATCAAGCCACAATCAAATAAATAATCTACTCGGTGCAAGTTTCTTCCCTCCCACGCCTCGCCGGACTCGTCGCAGTCGATTCGTAAATTTCCAGTTGATGAGTACAGTGGGGATGACGAACACACAATCACTTCAATTCACAATGTCATGTGATATTCACCTCCAGCGACCGGCGGTTAAATGTTAATTCCAAAACTTCTGAAAAGTAGGAGCTGTCGCGACACAACGGTGGCGGCCGGTCCTCGAAATAATAAATAAAACTTAAAAAGATTCGTCAGCAATGCAGCGTGCTGTTGCGCCACAGAAGACACTAAAAAGTGAAACAAATTTTGTCAAGACTTTTTGTTGGTGATGTAATATAAATCTTCATTCAGAATATTAAATAAGGTTTACCAGCCAGTTTGGAGATAAACCGAAAGAGCTCTATTAAAAATCTCTTACAACCTGAAATTCGACATCCCTATTGGTAACATCGGAGGTGGGTTTTATCAACACGGAAAACACTGTAGGTAGGAAAAGTTCATCCCCTCCTGATGTACCTGTTGTGGATGAGGAACTTTTTAACGACGGTGAAACTACAGTCTTGCGGAGCTTTTTATTGTATTATAGCAAAATCAACATTTAATATTTTTATGACATTTCCTCAATATTTTTTTAAACAATGCATAATCGTTATTTGCATAATGAATGACGTTCAATGTGTGACCTGTCTACAAAAATATTATTACTAATAATTTTTAATTGTTTATAACTATTTCAAAATGTTCGCAACATTTAAAACGAAGCGGATAATGTACCCGTAAAATAAAATTGCTAGACTGGATCAAATCTCTTGAGCTAAACAGTATTTTAGTATGTTCAATTGTAACCGACTCACTAACGAAATAAAGAGAAACAAACAAACAAACAAACAAACATAATACTTATGCATATTGCCTTCACTATGAAGTTAGATAAAAATATATTGCCTAAACCCTACTTAGTTTAATTCAAACATTTCCGGTTGATGTTTCGAGGAAGCACAGAAAGGTTTTGCCGTAGGGAGCCGTTTCGGCCCACTGTGATAGGGCGGCCAGACGGAGGCTTAATCCATATTAAAGTCGGAGGTAGGTGCGCGCCCCGCCGCGTCGCCGCCGCAGATAAACAAGCCCCCTCCCGCCGCCTCCAGCCTGCCGCCCTCGCGTGCTCCACGCGGCCGACCGCGCCCGCCCTCGCTCGCTCGCTCGCTCGCCCGTGCCCCCCGCTCGCCTCGCCAGCACATGTCTGCCATCAGCGGCCATCTCCTGCCCCACCCACCCCCAGCCCTCCCGTTCGCATACCCCCCCCCCCCGTGCCGCTCGGGACGCACGGCGCATGCGCACTAAAAATACACTCGCGCGCGCCCCTGACGAGGTGGAAGAATTAATGAGGGCGGTGCGGCAGCCTTCGTCAAAGTTGAGGAAATCTGCCTGTAGCCAGACCGTCTAAAATACAGTTAGCAAAGTTTGCCGTTTCGTTATTCTGTGTATAACGGGGGTTCGATTTTGCGGAGCTATATCATCTGTGGTATCTTTATGCGTTGTGTAATCCACTCTGAATCTGGAAGAATGTGGTTATCTTCTTTTACACCGCGTATACCATACCTTTCCATTCCCGCCCCTTTAAGTACATAAGTAAATATGTAAGTAAGTAAATATATAAATTAAAAAAATTTAAACTTCATAGATGCCAGATGTGATTGTTGCTAATTAATGCGAAGTCCCAAGTTGTTCGAAGGGTCAGAAGTTCAAGCACTCTCTTGCGGATAGGAGTTTATCCTAGTTTTTCGTGTCAAGTGACCCGGAGGATCATGAGTTTCGTAGGTTCCAGACCCGAGATGCCTGAAACTGTAACTGTAGCGTATGCTTCGGCACTGAATGTAGAGATGAACTGACTGCAGTTGAAAAAGTTTGAAGAAAATTTGATAACTAAATAATAAAGACAACCGAAATACATATTCTTACATGGAAACGATTGGAAAACCGCAATGAAATAATTGAAATAATATTATCTAATTTTGTTTTCATATACTTTAAATTTTATATACTATATTTTATATTATATTAAAATACTATACATTTGAATTTTACATAATTTATTCAGCTAATGCTTACTTTAAAAGTAATAATAAATCCTAACACTGAACATTTACAATATTTACGAATCGTTGTAACTCATGACTTTTATGGTATGATCTGGACATTCAAACTAAACAAGTTAAAACCGGTTTATAGCTTACGAAATCACGCTAAAATATTCTTTGCATTTATTGTAAATGGAACTCCATGTTTTTGAGGTCGGTATAAAGAGACGTATGTAAAATCAAAATTGTAATTAAGTTTATATTTTTCCGTTTTGTCTTCGCTTATAGGTCACATATCGAATTGAATTTTTTTAAATATATTTTATAAAAACTGTACGTGTACAAAATTTTAAAGTTGCTAATCACTTATACAAACAAAAGGACTTCGACACCGATAATGCAGTTGTTCATAATATTAAAATCGTCAATTTTATTTTTATATAAATTACATTCAGCAAGCTTTTTTGGTCACCGGAACGCGTGAAACGTGTTGCGTGCTCGCCTTATGTTTTTAAGTATTTTATTATAAAGTGGAAGTGGTACTGCATATGAAATTAATGAACGTTTTTCATGCGATCCTATACTTTCAAACAATCTCCAATTATTCCATTCCGTTGCATAGATTTCTTAATGTAGGGTAAAAACAGTTCGCGATCCGTAATGAAAATAAAAGAGAGAGATATAAACATAGTTCACCGGAAAGCACAAACGTTGATGGATTGATTGATTGACTGATTAGTGATTCCGTGCGCGTCAACTGTTAAGATCATTAGTCCCGTAAGCGTAGTGCACGCTTTATCGCGGGTGGTGGCAGTGATCTTCCTTCACTAGATGGCGAGATCCGATGCCGACCTACGTGGGCTTGCGTGGATCTCCCGCCAGCGTGGCACTGCCTCAACCGGGACCGGGAAAGCACTTAGTGGCCCCATGTGCGGTGAGTAGCCCCCTCCAGCTGCTGCGGGCCGCCGCCGCCTTTTGGGAAGGGGGCGCGCCGGGGATGAAGGAGAGGCTGCGTCCGCCGCCCACACGGCCGCTCCTGTCCCTAACGGCTGCGTGAGGGGGGGGAGTGCGCGCCAAGCCACCCGGCGGGCGACGCGCGCGGAGGCGGAACACGCGGCGTGCGACAGGCAGGGGCGGGGCCGCGAGGGAGAGGCGGTGTGGGGGCAGAGAGCACGACGGAGGACGAGAACGTCGGAGAGGCAGCGGAGTCGGGATTGTGACGGGTCAAGAGTGAGAATGTGAGGGAGGAAATTGATTGATTGATTTTCTCGTGTTTCCGGGCGCGTCAACTGCGTTGGTCATTAGTCCCGTAAGTGTAGTGCATGTTTTTATCGGGAGATGGCGGTGATCTTCCTCGTTGGATGGCGAGGTCCGCCCCCGATCTACCGTCGGCTAGTGAGGTTTCCCCCTAACCAGGACTCTCCCACCAGCGGGGCACCGCCCCAGCCGGGACAAGCTCTAAGCTCCCGACCGGTCTCCCGGAATATGTGATAGTGTGGTGCATGTTAGTGTAAATGTGTGTGTGTAAGGGGAGAGGATAGGACAAGGAAGAGGAAGGACAGATCGCGCGCGGTCCGTGGTGCGTTTGGTAAGGTACTGCTCCGGCATTCGCCTAGTGTTGATCGGAGAAACCGCGGAAAACTACCGATCAGAACAGTCGGCCGCTATAATTCTCCTCCAGACAGCGACTGAATTCGACCTAGCTGAAAAGCTACTGTCGAAAATCCTGCCGCCGTCAGGACTCGAACCTACGATCTCCCAGTCAGAGGCGCTGCAGTGACATCAGTAGATGCACTGAGCTACCGCTCCCGGTTGAGGGAGGAAACGCGAAGAGGGGTGATGGTAGGGCGAGGATGCGAGTGAGGAAACGTGGGGACGGGAATGGTATGTTTATAGTGCGAGGGAGAAGACGTCTGGTCGGGAACGGTAGGGGGAGGGTGCAAGGGAGGAGACGCGAGAGAGGGGATAGAAGGGTGCGGGAGCGAGGAAGGACGCGTGAGGGCTGGAATGGTAGGGCGTGTTGGTGGATGGATTCGTGTGCCCGGGGATGGGTGAGGGAAATTGCGAGAAAGGAAACGTGGAAACGGGGACAGGAAAGTGAGAGTGAGAGGCAGGAGACGTGAGGGCGAGTTTGGAAGGATGAGGATCTGAGGAAGGAAAGTGAGGGCGAGGATGTAGGTCGAGAATGCAACGACGGACACGTATTATGGGTTGAAGTTGCGTAGAGTCGTGTCGAGAGGGGGTTGCGGGGCAATACTCTGCATCGCATCCTCGCGTGAGTGACCCGATGCGTAGGGAAACGCGGGGACTAGGGTTGTAGGTGTGAGCGAGGACAGAGAAAGAAGCGAGGAAGGTGGAGCTGGGACATCGTGGTGGGTGGGAGGAGGTGTGGGGTGAGGCTGAAGGGGCGTGCTCTGCTCGAGAGCATATTACGTTTTATTGTCGTACGAAATAAAGGCGTTTTTCCATGCTTCTCAGAAAGTGGTCATGTTGCTCATGTTTTGTCGTTTTTTGTGGAAACAACGCTTAAAGAAAACTTCTTACAGGCGTTATGTGGAGTTATTCATGGATTTTGTGGAAACTGAAATTAAATTTCTTGAAGAAGAAAGAAAAGAAGATAAACAGAAATAATATTAAGCTTGGAATAAAAAATTACAATTTGAATGTATGTTGCATACTTCATGTAATGAGAAAATTCGAGAGTATGAAAAATTAACACTTAGGGAAAAGCTCCAGGAGCTCGAAATCATATGAAGACTTATTCTCCACGGTAATTATTCTCCACTATTAAATTTCAGATCAAACGAAAACTTCGATCTGAAAACGAAATTTCGTTAATTACTTTAACACTATTTAAAGAAAAACGTACAAAACAAATACCCATTTCATTACAGAAACACTTTTGATTACAAAATCAAAAACTTATTACATTACCATAATGTTTTAATACAAATTACTTACTATGAGCGAAAGGATAAGTTAATGTGATAATAGTATTCCTAAATATATTGGTTTACAAACTGTTGTTTACAAACCATAATGGAGCAATATATTAAGCTTGATTATGGTACAATGAAACGAAACTTCTGGAAAAGAAATACATAAGATCTCAATATCCATGCAAATCATTCAAATATTTATAATTATAATTGACTTGCATATAATAAATAAATACGTATATGCACATTGCATATATAATATATACAATATATAATATATACAATATATAAATATTGCATATATAATATATACAATATAGAATGTTTCATGTATAAATAAATGTACAGTGTTAAGATATTTCTAATTACGAAGCAATATAAATTTGTATTATCTAGGAATTAGGAAACTAAAGAAAAATGTTGATCTCTTACAAGCATTTTGTTGCTAAAATCATGCTTATTATATTCTATTTAACAGTGAAAGTCATTAGCTAAATCAATACATTTGGTGCAAAAAGCGCTTTATATTTCATGCAAAATTACAAAAAATCGTTACTCTAACGGCAGTTAATCAGAAATAGAGTTATTTTGTTTATTTTAACTTGAGTTCTAGTAACATGTACATTTAATTAATTGAATCAAATCTGCAAATACGGTGTAAATATTTAATTCTAAAATTACTCGCTAATAAACTGAATGAACCTTAATAATGGAATAAAATGAATGATGAGTTCAAAATGTTTTTCTTTATGCATGATGAAGTGTAGTTCATTAAACACAGTATTAAATTTCTTTTGCACGGGTTCATTCTAAAGAAATAAAAGGCCTTTTCTGTAGTGAGAGAACTGAAATGCATATACTATTCACCATACCTTGCCTTTATTATTACTTCATTACGTGACAGTACATTTTTGTTGCATGCGAATGTACATTGTTTCTTTGAGCTGGAGAACATTCCTGACTCCATTAATCATGGCAACCACAAGTATTTGAGTTGCAACATTTTCCCACACAACTCACAATCAGGCTACCTTTCGACCTCGTGGGTACTAGGCTTCAAACCGATCCATGTGGATTTCTTGGTGCAAATTAGGACCATTTCAAACTTTTTATGAATTCTTCAGCTTCCTCTGCCTATGTTTCCGCATCTCTTCATTATCATTCATATCACCAACATCTCTTAAGCATCAATTTCATTCACTGCCGGAGCAGTACCCTAACAAACGGGCCACGGACCGCGCGCGATCTATCCTTCCTCTTCCTTGTCCTATCCTCTCCTCTTACACACACTTACACTAACATGCACTACACTACCACATATTCCGAGGGACCGGTCGGGAGCTTAGAGCTTGTCCCGGCTGGGGCGGTGCCCCGCTGGTGGGAGAGTCCTGGTTAGGGGGAAACCCCACTAGCCGTCGGTAGGTCGGCGCCGGATCTCGCCATCCAGCGGGGAAGATCAACGTCATCTCTCGAGAAAAAACATGCACTACACTAACAGGACTAATGGCCACAGCAGTTGACGCGCCCGGAAACACGAAAAATCAATCAATCAATCAATCTATCAATCAATTTCATTCACCATATTTGATTCGAACATGTTTGCTCAGGTACTAGAATTATCAATACCGTCAAGTGAATATGACTCTCCGATCAGTAAACACTTCAATTTTTTACTTCTGTATCTACTGTCCACGTATTTTGTTTTTCCTGTACGAGCACGTGATTGTCGTACGTAAATGTCAGCGCGTGCCACAGCATCAACGGCGAACGTTGAATAGGTGCATCGGCGGCTGGGCGGAAGCGAAGCCAGTTGGTGCAGGCCATCGAACGCCGATGCACTCGTGCACATGCGCAGTGTGGAACTGATAGGCAAATTGGCAAGGCCAGGCGCGTCTGCCCGGCTGGAAGAGATACCCTGGGCACCGCAGCGATTGTAGCACGCGCTGGCGATAGCAGAAAAGTAAAATGGCAATACCGTTGAAAAACCTCTTTTGTTACGTGATGACCCGAACTAGGGAAGCAGTGATTAAACGAAAATACGAATGTGTTTTAGTGCTTGCTGAAGTATTAGCAGAAATCTGTCAGCTTGAAACATACCCTTGAACGAGAGATTCTAGGTTTTGAGATTTGACTATGGCAGATTTAACACAGCTGTACAGATAGTTCGAATTCAGCCCCTTTATGCAGGATAATTCTAGCTGCCAGATGATCCAAATTTTTCCCGTGGTTTCTCTGATACATGCCAGATGAGAAACGGATCTGCACCTTAATAATCGTGTCACAGATCGCGCACGATGTTTCCTTCCTTATCCGCATCCTTGTGTCCTCCTACACCCTATGCGCGAGCGCACTCGCAGCAAGGAGGGTGGGGAGCTTGTCTGAGGAGGATGGGCCATTCCGGGCGAGATACCTGGCGTGAGAGACTCGCTAACCCACGTGTGGATCGACGCTGGATCTCCGTTCCAGCAGGAGAGGATAACCGCCGACCCCAGTTTTGTAAGATACACTCCACTTGCGGGACTCATGAAGAATGTAGACAATGAGCTCAAAAAAGTAACCATTTTTTAAATAGGTAATTATATATAGCTAGTCCAAAGACCTTTCAGCCATTACAAAACCTTTATCCTACCGCGTTCTAACCTTTCGAATTCTGTCATTCACTCTATATTTGAAACATATCACTGTCTCTTTCATTAATCAATACTAAATCATATCTTTGGTTATATGATGCAAAAATAATTATATTATTATATTTTATAGTTTATGATTTATGATGTTTGACGTGCATGAATGTGCTGAAAATTCCCAACGCGGGAAAATCCATCTGAAGGTCGCTCACGAAGGGCTTGACAGTTGACACTCGCTTCAAAGAAAATAATTTGCTCAAAAATTTAAAAAACAAAGCAAGAAACGGTTTTATGCATTTATAAGAAAATAAAACCGAACACACGATCCAATAGAAATTGAAAAACATGAAATTTCACAATTTTCATCATTTGAGGTAACAACTACCTTAAGATTTTAAAGCTTCACGAACTCAGTCTGATGTGCGTTTCTGTCTATTTTATGTGTTTCTATTTGGTATGTTTCTGTGAATAAGAAGAATAAGTTGTAATTCACATTAAATTGAAAATCGATCTTTGTACGCTTAACAAATGTATACTCTGTCTTACAGTTCTTGTTTTGTAGTACATATTTACCTGATGCTCTTAAATTTTATGAACCAAGGTAATTTTTAAATTTATTATAAATAATACACATAAAATACTTTACTCTTACGAATTCACAAGCAATTCTACCGGACAATATTTGTTTAATTTTGATCATTTGTCAAAAATCAGTGTTGGCATCCTCATGGAAGAAAATTATGGGGTCATGGACTGAAAATAACCATGAGGTAATGAGGTTTAATCAACATCACTTACGTAGAACTATTTAGATGGCGTTGTTTTAATTCCCGGCATACTCACTGAGATCGCAGCGCCAAAACACGGAAAAAAACATGTTTTTGGAAATTTCTTTGATTCTTCTGGCCGGATCCCAAAACAAATTATCAGTTCCCCATCATGAAAACGAGACGTGTCGAATGACACCTCGTATGTCTCGATTGGCGCACGGGAAGTGGTCTAGCGGTGAGTGAGGGAACCGCACTCACGCACATACGCACACTCGCTGTTAGTCAAATACTGCTTAGCGATTAGTGTATTGCGGGTTGCATTCATAACCGGGCACACCCGACAGAGCTAAAATGTCCAGAAGTCAATGGAGTTTTTGAAAGATGTGATATCAGGTTGTAATGTAACTAGGTTTTAATTATAAATGAAAATGTGTTTCGTTGTTAAAATAAATTTCAATCAATTTTTTGTAACCAGATGTGAAAACTGCCTATTTGAATCGCAAGAAATAAACAGAATTAAAGGTAGTCATTCGAAACGAAGAGAATGCATTCTTATTTTTCGATTCATATTTAAAATTAAAACAAACTTCTACCGAAATATTATAGCAAATAAGTTGTACCATCATCCTACGTAGCCGTTTTCAAAGAATGTGTTTCTGAATTACGATTTAGCGGTTCTGAAAGAACCCCTCTCTCTACGATTGATGTTAAAAACAACTTTGCTGTAAGTACGATTATGCGAAGAGACTACTGTCTATCCAATGACAATAGACTGTGCACTTCTATTGTCTCCTATCCTTTCTCAAAACTTTAAGCACAGCCTGCGAGTGGAAAAGGACAGTCTGCTGTTCTACGAAATACTGTCCGTTATGATTTATGAGAAGCCACTCCCTGTAAAGGAGAACATCTGAAGTCAATCGTACTACTACCCTGATTTTATATTTCAGGGATGACTGTATTTCGGCAGGTCATTTCTCTTCCATTAAGCCCCCTTCACCCCACCGCATGAGTTAGCTCAGAGCCAGCATTACCGTTGTCTCTAAGCGGTTCTGACTGGGAGGTTCTTGGGTTTGAGTCTCGATGGTGGCAGGATTTTCGACACAAGCTAGATAGTTAGGTCGAATTCTGCCACTGTATGAAGGAGAATTTTAGCTTCCGGCTGCTCTGATCCGTAGTTTTCCGTATTTTTCGATCAGCAGCAAGCGTACGCCGAAGGAGTACCCTGACGAACGAGACACGGACCGCGTGTAATTTTTGCTTCCTCTTCTTTGTCCTATCATCCCCTTACACATATCTTGTACTTACAAGCAAAATCCTACCCTATGGATCGTAAAACCTCGATGGGTAAATCCCAGAAAGCAAACATATAGGTCGGCGCCGGATCTCACCTTTCAGCTATGGAAGAACACCGCTACCTCCCGTGAAAAAAGCATGCACTTACGGGACTGACGACCATAGCAGTAGGCGGGTCCTAAAAAGACTAAATATCATTAATCATTTCCCCTGTCGGTTTACGTCATTGGCACTTTGCCCCTCTTCCCTCTGGCGGTGTCTTGGCTCTCCTGCAGGACGCCGCCATGTGAAGAGACGCAAAAATGCGAGACGTGGCCACACAGAGTGGAAACATCTTGATTTTTTTGTATCCCACAGTTAAGACTCGTAGCCATATTACTATTTTTTGGTAGAATGTTTATATTTTAAGTATTTTATTGTTGAAAGAGAATTATTGTTTTTGAATTTATCTGATAACTGAAAGTGTTTGAACGTGATCTGAAAAGCGTGAGATGAGAAAAGCATTTGACTTTTGTTGATTACTTTGGTAAAGGACAGCCAAATGAATTTTCTTACTCACTATATCTCTGTTAACTACAGAGCTGATGTCCTGTAACAACAAAGCTCCAAGAAAGAGGTCGCCTGCCATCAAATATTTGCGATGCATGTTCTGCGTTATGCAACGGCAACTTTTATTAAATTCTTAGTATAAAAATAATCGCTGTATTGTATGTAAACTACTCAGCTCTATTGTTTGTGTGTTCCTTTTCAGTATTTAATATGTTGTAGAGTTATACGAAAGTATTCTATTTATAGTTCTTGGGCTGTGTGTGTACTACTTTTTGGGAAACCATTTCGGGTACTTTTGTTCAGCAACTCATTGGCTGCTGAAAATGACTAATTTGATTCTAATGCATCGACAAATAACCTCGCCACATTGAGATTGCGTCTTTTCCTTCCAAAAGGAACGGAAACACAACCTCATTCTGTCCCTTGTGGAGTCTCCGAACGTGTATCTTTCTACTGTAGCGTGAGACTAGATTACTCGCAGCGCACGCCACTATTCAGCACTATCGATTAGCGGGAGCAATTGTGCTCATTGCCGTAACTTCCCATGACATGAACAAGACGATAAAACAAGTTTGAATATGTGGCCTTACTTGTTCCAAAAATGCATGTGTAGGTACTTTAACTAATGATTGCTTAACCATTTTAGTCTTACAGTTGTGAGTATGGTAAATTTGTCCTAGATAACTATTCATAATAATAATAATAATAATAATAATAATAATAATAATAATAATAATAATAATAATAATAATAATAAATTTATTATTATTAATTGAAACTATTTAATTAACATACGTTTTGAATTTTTTTTGTATTACACAACATTCCATATGTAATCTGCTCAACATAAAAGCAGAATATTCGTCTTCTTCCTTCTAAACCAATGAAATTAATAGTCTTTTAACCCCGAAGGATCTGTGATGAATTTCCCATGGAAGCCATCAAACAAGCCTCTAATTACCAAGTCGCCGCTTGATAAATGGTTTCGCTCTCGGGAATTAAGTAAGGGCTTAGGGTGCTTCGTAGCAGCCTAATCCCGCTAGTCAATTTCCCTTCTCAGTAAACACCACCGTCCCAGCAACAGATCCACGAGATTATACAGAAGACGGAGGGCACGTGATCTTTGCCTACATTAACTGGCACATTCGAATCACACATACGACCTGTTATGTCCAAAAAATACACAGGATAAAGCAAACACTAATAGTGTATTGAATGAAGTAAGTACAACATCCACAATTTAAATCGTACCGTAGACCTGCCAGTTAACAATCCACCATTATAAATTGATTGATTGATTTTTTCGTGTTTCCGAGCGCGTCAACTACTGTGTTCATTAGTCCCGTTAGTGTAGAGCAAGTTTTTTCTCGGGAGATGGCGGTGATCTTCCCCCGCTGGATGGTGAGATCCGGCGCCGACCTACCGTCGGCTAGTGGGGTCTCCCCCTAACCAAGACTCTCCCACCAGCGGGGCACCGCCCCAGCCGGGACAAGCTCTATGCTCCCGACCGGTCTCCCGGAATATGTGGTAGTGTAGTGCATGTTAGTGTAAGTGTGTGTGTGTGTAGACAATGACTGAATTCGACCTAGCTGAAAAGCTAATGTCGAAAATCCTGCCACCGTCAGGACTCGAACCTAGGACCTCCCGGTCAGAGGCGCTGCAGTGACATCAGTTGATGCACTGAGCTACCGCTCCCGGTACCATTATAAACAATCAAGTTCTTAACGTAGTTGATCCTAACAAGAGATGTACCAGTCCGTGGTGCAGTCACCGTATTCCAGGAGAGTTGAACGAAGACAGAAGTTCGTCGTATGTAGAATGTACTCGCTCGACACCACTAGGCTGCCTAGCTCTCTGACCCCTTTCGATCGCTTGTCACTCCTTGACATACGCGAGGCAACGTCGCAGCTATAGATTCGCCTCGAGCTCCGGTTTTGGGGGCGGCCGCGCTGCACCAAGCGAACCCCAAGACCGCCCCCCCCAATATAGATGCTCCTTACGTGTCCATAACTCGACCCTTCACTGAAGTTTGCGGCGATGCCCTAAGATTTATTATAAGGCAATTGTCTAATTAGACGGTAAAGGAATGAATTACATCAATCGTGTAAAATGGATGTGGTTTTATTTGCACCTCATACACGCTCCGCCGCGTTTATTCAATCGCCCCATTAGCGGCCGGCTGCTCTGATCGGTAGTTTTCCGTGGTTTCTGCGATCAACACCAGGCGAATGCCGGAGCAGTACCCTACCAAACGGGCCACGGACCGCGCGCGATCTGTCCTTCCTCTTTCTTGTCCTATCCTCTCCCCTTACACACACACTTACACTAACATGCACTACATTACCACATATTCCGGGAGACCGGTCGGGAGCTTAGAGCTTGTCCCGGCTGGGGCGGTGCCCCGCTGGTGGGAGAGTCCTGGTTAGGGGGAAACCCCACTAGCCCATGGTAGGTCGGCGCCGGATCGCGCCATCCAGCGGGGAAGATCACAGCCGTCTTCCGAGAAAAAAGCATGCACTACACTAACGGGAATAATGACCAAAGCAGTTGACGCGCCCGGAAATACGAGAAAATGAATGAATCAATCAATCGCCCTGTCTCCCCGACTACACTTCAGCCGGCCGGCCGCTACCCTCCTCCCCCTGCTTCCCCCTTGCCCCAAAACCCTACTCACTCATCCACTGCGTCCTATGAACTGAGGACTCCTCAACCAATCTCAGAACCCGTGAGATAGAAATAGGCAATCTGTTAACAGTTCTGCATCAAGGAACTCTTTGAACCACTGTTCATTACATTTTCATTTACGGATGCAACTGAGCCAAATTATTTTTTTAAATAGATTTATTATAATTTCATGAGAAAAATATTGCACGTATATAACACAATCAAATTAGGAACTGTAAATGCATTTGGTTTCGTTAAAATTTCCACCTTTGTGGAACCTTCCAAAATTTGTATCCAAAGCCTTTGACCCAATTTTATTCAACATTAAATATGGAGCAGAATAGAATAATACATTTTTCAGCATAGTACATTTGCAAGAGGTGGATGTTGTACGTATTTTCGTCCCTGACCTCAATTCATATAATGGAGTCAAAACAGCATATTCAGAATTACTTTATTTTTCCTGAAATTAATACAGCTAAATGGCTTCCTTGCTGTCGCTTCGATTTCACATTTGTATAACGGAAGCCGATGTGGACATCCGTTTCTATTGTGTACCGTGCGGTTGAGGGCACACGGCGTTTGAATGCATTTGCATATAATGCTGCAATTCTATGCGAGAGTTGCTTTGTGACCCTCTCACGCCATGTGCGCTACCGCCATCACACTTCCCAGAAGTCCACTGCTGCGCTTTCAGTAACCGCAGATCCCAGCTCCGAGTGATGAATGACCCCGGAAGATGAGAAAGAAACAAGACGATTAAAGTATCAATGTATAGTGAACAGATATCGGCAAATTATTCACTCTTCTATTCCTCATTAACTTCGTTAACTTCATCATGAACTTCATCGTTAACTTCATCGTTAACTTCATCGTTAACTTCATCGTTAACTTCATCGTTAACTTCATCGTTAACTTCATCGTTAACTTCATCATGAACTTCATCATGAACTTCATCATGAACTTCATCATGAACTTCATCATGAACTTCATCATGAACTTCATCATGAACTTCATCATGAACGTCATCATGAACGTCATCATGAACTTCATCATGAACTTCATCATGAACTTCATCATGAACTTCATCATGAACTTCATCATGAACTTCATCATGAACTTCATCATGAACTTCATCATGAACGTCATCATGAACTTCATCATGAACTTCATCATGAACTTCATCATGAACTTCATCATGAACGTCATCATGAACATCATGAACGTCATCATGAACGTCATCATGAACTTCATCATGAACTTCATCATTAACTTCATCATTAACTACATCATTAACTTCTTCATTAACTTCATCATTCAGTTCTATTGTATAAGTTTCTTCACCTTCCTATTTTTTTAAGTTTGTAAACTACCTTTTATGGATTCACAAGTTTAATAAATATTTCCGAAGATTCCTGATGCTTGCGTTGTTGGGAGCTCTTTGAAGGAATTAACCCTTAGCTACCCGCGCTATGTTTTGTTACACAAGTTCCCGCGCGGCGTACTTCGTACACCAATCCTATTTTGTTACAAAAATGAACTCTGCAAAGCCTGTATAGTATTTCGATATGGTTTTTATTTAGTTTTATTTGAAATGTATACATATTACAATTTTAATTAAATAATAATATAAAATTTAGAATATTAGCCTCCAGAACAATTTTTGTATTTGACGACATCAAGAGTATATTTGTTGCTTGTAAATTTGGAGCACCAGTTAGTAGGTAAGGGTAGTAATATAATTGTAGTGGAACAGTTGTTTGCTCTTCTGCAAATGTGGCGGTAATTTCTTAATTTTGTAATTGTGTTGTGCCTTGATCATAGCGACTTTCAGTTTCTGTAAATTTGCTGACAAGCAGTGTTTTATTCCATTTTGAAACCTTGTCTTTGCCAATGAAATCATCTCTACATTCTAAATCGCTGCTTGAATAATCACTAACATAATCAAGCTCAGGACACTTTCACGTCATGTTCACTTTTTGCCACTATAACTTCTTTCTTAGAATCTCTTGCAGCATCTCAAATTTCTTTTGACGATTCCACATGTAAAAATTCACATATCTTCTTTTCCAATAAAATCTTCATCTCTGTATTGTTCCTAATGTAAAACGAAATAAATTAGTTTAAATATAGAATAAATAAAAAATATGTTATATTAAATTATAATTAAAATATAGTTAAAAGAAAATGAAAACATGTTGATACTCGCGCGGTGTAGAAAGTACGCCAACGGATACATTCCATCGGAAATACAATCCTCTAGCCACTGCAGTAAATAGATAGTTTGTGCACGCCATCGCGGACAGCATTGTCGATCTTCTGCATATGCACAGATGAACAAAAATGATACAAAACTTGAACTGAGCATGCGCAGAAGATCGATAGTGCTTTAACGTTCGAGTGTGCACAAACTCTCTAATCTTACGCCACCGAGAATTCAGGAGAATGCATCTGAATGCCTTCTCCGAGGTTTGATCAAATGTCGGAAAGCGCGCCGAAGTTACATGACTCTTAGGGCGATAATAGTTCCAGTGGTGTACAAAGTACGCCAGAGCGAGTAACTAAGGGTTATGGCAAGATTGTGGAAATTATTTTACTTGCCTGCATAATGCTCTGCGAATACTATTAAAATTTTAATTTAATCATATTTGATTGTTTTTTAGAGGTGTCGGAAATGGCATCCGATTCTGGCTGCAGATTAAATTACAGTTTTTTTAAAAATTATGTAACTAACAAATGCCCAATTTGGATCAATACTGCAGCTATAACAATAGATAAATTAGAAGTACACAATGAATACCTGAAGCAGATACTCCACGCCCCTTGGTTTGTACCAAATTTACAAATTCATACAAAATTACATTTAGATTCAATTAAAAATCACATATTGAAAATATCTCAAAATTTGTTCCCTTCAATACACTTTTCTCATTTAACACAAAAAAATAATTTAGGCCGTAAAGTTGTGATCCCTATTAGAATCAAATCAAAGTTTCTGAAAAATAAATTGCGTCCACCTTAATTATTAGTAGTATTATTGTTGATACCCAGAGAAACATTTTATTAAAATGAAAATTCTTTAAAATTAAACAACTGTCTTAGACTACCAATATTAGTGATGGTGTAAAAGAGTTAACTATTAGTGATGGTGCCAAAACCTTATTGTGAATATTAACCCTTCAGTGCTCAAAATCGGAACGTGAGTGGTCGCGTGGATTACAATTGTAATCCATTTTAAAAAATTCTTATTAACAATCTTTTACGAAAAAAGCATTATTTAGTTCAAATATAGACGAATTAGGGTATATAAATCATTGACCAGTTACAAACTACTATTAAATATATTATAAAATTAATATATTACACATTCTATGAAATTCTACACAAAATGCATGTATTACACCTTTAAACAAATATTATCAAAGTCATGCGAGTAAATGTTTATTTGTTGAAAAGTCTTGTACTCCTTATGTTTTATACACCTGAAATACTTTGCATTACGATTATTAAATAAAGAAATTTGACAAAATTGTTTAAACATCTGGAGTCTCTATTACGAATGTGTTCCAGTCATCATCCGATGTAGATCTCACATAGATTTGTGTGGCACACCCACAGGACACAGTTTACGCAGTACTGTCGAGCGCTCTATTTCGTCTATTTCGTTGATGTCCACCGGAATAAAAACGTCCTACGTTGCCTTTTGGTGACTTCGCTGAACCCTCGATCCTTTGTGGGATTCCCAGTAGAAGTCTCCAGTGTGTTTTTATTGCTTTCGGCACAGATTAGAACTTCCTTTCCATTTCTGGTTTCATAAGGAACAAAGCGAGAACTTTTAGAAAGCCCCTTCTAGTCAACCTTTCTTCATTGTTGTTCTTTGTATAAACATTCAGAGTATCGATTGCAACGGTATTCATGATGTCAGCTTAGGTCACAACCTGAACCGCGAGTGGTCGCGCGGATTACTATTGTAATCCAAGATATTTCCAGCTCTTATCGCTAGAGCAGCAGTTATCACTCGAGTCATATTTCACTATAATTCAATAACTGGGGCCCTCTATGAAAGGTACTGAAAAGTCCATGGACAAAAGTTTGTCAACTGCTACTGTAAATAGCGAATTAATAAGTCTGGATTACAATTACTTATTAATTATCTATTGTTTTATTTAACACCACTGAAGGATTAATAAAATTATATTTTATTAATTCGCTACAATTTAGTGCGTTGCTACGGTGCCCCCTGCGTCTGCTTCCAAACGAACTCGTTATTTCGTGTTGCTACGGTGCCTCCTGTGTGTTTACTTTACAGCTCTCCCGGTTACTAAGGTGTCCCCCGTACCTGTCTCAGGACTAACTCGCGTTGCAACGGTGTCATCTGCGTATCTGGACCATAGAAATCAACGTCTTTTGCACTATCTACAACATTTCGACCTTTATTTGCCTAAATAAAATGTCCGTCATTTTTGGTATGTCACAATATATTCCCGTTTGAGCTCGTATAACCATTTTCTCGGAATTCTTTGTGAAATATGGAACACGGTCGCTATATTTGTTTTTAGGTATTCACGTTTTAACCCAGGTGTCACTAAGGGATTTGTAATAGTTTTATGTAACTAAAATAAGTGTATTTGCTTTAATCTGTGGTTTGAGTCGTACTGTAAACCTTCAAAGATTTAAGGTTATCAACAGACGATGGGTTTGGTATTCTCAAATTTAAACAATAAGTACTTAACTCTAAAAATACCATGTCATTATTAAGATATAGATGCTTGTTTCAAAAATATAAAAGTAATCTGTAATCTGTTGCGCCATCTCCATGAAGTTTTATTCCTTAGAATTTAATATACCTAAATATTGACGAAATACAAAAGTAGTCAGTTGAAAAGCGGAATGTTATCATCAAAACAGCAAAATTTCATGTAAGAACTGCTATCTATTCACAATATCAACACCATTTTATCTCAATAGTTTGACCAAAGTAATAAATCTTACTTTTAAACGATGCTCGCTTGCGTGGTCAAAGTGTCTCAGTGATAAATTTTAGACTTTTTAAATAAATACATCAGAATTTGATCACACACGAATGATAAAAATACGAGACCTCTACTCTTGATACAATGTGAGCAGATATCGAATGTTAACTCAGAAGGCGTATCGCTGTAACGTGCCTTACGACTTCCAGAAGTAACCATATTGGCCGCATTATACTCATATACAGACCTGCTGTAGGTAACGAGAACCATCATATTTGCATAGTTATTGCTCGTACCCTCTATTTTCCGAAGCATGAAATGTCATCGATATACATTTGCGAAGTTGATTTTGCAAACACGTTTCTGGAAGTATTACAAACATGAAAGACCGATTTTGCACGAAATGTTTAGTTAACGCGGACGATTGGCGGGTGAGCGTGACAGTCACCATCATGCAGTACCGGTCACAACAATTAGAAAGGGAAAATAGGTATCTAAATATATAGGTAAATAGATATCTAAAATAAAATCGATAGCTAGGGATATAAATATTGGTAATACGCCCTTCAAGAATATGCTATTTGCAGATGATCAACTACTCGTTGCAGAATCTGAAAATGACTTACAAATAGCGGCTTACAAATTACAAAAAGTAATGGAGCAATATCATCTTAAGATAACTGTTACCAAATCTAAAATCATGGCTTTTGTGGGTCCAGAACATACCAGGTGAAAGATGGTTCTAAATAATAAAAGTTTAGAACAAGTTTGCACCTTTTATTACTTAGACTGCAGTGTGTCGTATTTAATAGAAAGCGATCTTGATGTGAAACTGAGTAGATTCCAGAGAATGTGTGGAACTATAAGAAAAACATTAAAAAATAAAATCCGAAGAGACACTCAGTTAAAATTTTATAAAACACAGGCCGTACCAACATTAACCAATGGATGCGAAAATTGGACGTTAAATAGATCATCAAAAAGGAAAATCCAAACTAGCGAAATGAAGTTCCTGCGAAGTGTTGCTAACTATTCTTTTTTAGATCATAAGAAAAATGTGAATATCAGACATGAACTAAATATTTTTAACCTCTTAGAAAGAGTCGAAAAACAAAAACAAAATTGGTATGCCCATATTATAAGAATGAACGAAGTCAGACTCCCTAAACAAATAATAAATTATGTACCGTGTAAAAGAGTCCGGATCAATTCGAGTTCCAATGTATCCATTGAATCCATGGAACGTTGAAACTGAACATTGAAAACTGGATCCTAACTTCACAACGTGTGAAAGAAAGTAATTTACTAGTTCAAAAATAATATTTATCCACTTGCTCGTTACCAAAGCCCGACAATGCGACTTTCTCTGTCAAAAAATCGCTGATTACAGTCAAAGCTTTATAATGCTTCTTTTTTACTTCGTACGTAGTTAGGCGACAAAGTAAAAATAAGATTAAATAAAAAATGCAAAAATTGTCGTATATTTTTACGTTTCTTGCCTCATAACTGAATATTGAAGTAAACAAAAATATGTCTCAAAAGAGATAACACATTTCAAAATGTGTCATCAATTATTGGCATCTTTGTTAATAATTGTCAACTGAGACCTCCCACGTTTTTCAAAGTACGAAAGTGATTCCTGAGGAAGCGTGGTTTTAAAGAAAGAAAAACTGTTTTGAATTTCGAACTAAGAATGTTTTATTCCATTGGAAATAAAAAGCTAATGTGTATTTTATAATGTAGTCCAGTCATCTTGGTCGTCTACTGATGAGAATGTGTTACAATCACCAGTAGTTACGCTTGACACAATTTTGCCTTTAATCACACCACCATCCCACCTTCTCAACGCAACAAATGTCATGAAGAAATTTTTTCAGTTTGCTTTGTGTTTTGCTGTAGCAATGGCGCTGTTGAAACCTGCAGACGCGTGTTTGTCAAAGGATATGAATTATTTAAGTTCTGCCTAAAAGAGGTAAACAAAAACTTGAAAGTAAAAATGTTAATAAACATTGCAAACGTACTTTCATTACTTACTCCCGCGTAATCTCATCTCACATATAAAATACAGAGCCTCTTTCACTATTGTGCTCTCGTGGCGAATAGCCAACTGTGAGAGCGGAGATTTCATTGCAACACACATGTCACGAGAAAGTATAGTAGCAGGTTTTTTGACTACATTAAAAATGTACAAATGTTAAGTATATATCATTCACGTTATTCCATGCAAAAACTACGGGGAGCGGTGGTTCAGTCGGGAGCGGTAGGTAGGGAGCGGTAGCTCAGTCCATGAACTGATGTCACTGCAGCGCCTCTGACCGGGAGATCCTAGGTTCCCACTCCCCACGGCGGCAGGATTTTCGACACTAGCTCTTCAGCTAGGTCGAATTCAGTCGCTGTCTGGAGGAGAATTCTAGCGGCCGGACCGGCTGCTCTGATCGGTAGTTTTCCATGGTTTCTCCGATCAACACCAGGCGAATACCGCAGCAGTACCCTACCAAACGGGCCATGGACCGCACGCGATCTTTCCTTTCTCTTCCATGTCCTATCCTCTCCACTTACACACACACTTACACTAACATGCACTGCACTACCACATATTCCGGGAGATCGGTCGGGAGCTTAGAGCTTGTCCCGGCTAGGGCGGTGCCCCGCTGGTGGGAGAGTCATGGTTAGGGGGAAACCCCACTAGCCGACGATAGGTCGGCGCCGGATCTCGCTATCCAGTGGGGGAAGATCACTGCCATTTCCCGAGAAAAACATGCAGTACACTAACGGGACTAATGACCAAAGCAGTTGACGTGCCCCGTCGCAGGGCTCAACCTGGCGCGACGTCGTCCGGCGGCGATCTCGCTAATTGGCTCGCCCCGCGGCCACGCAGGCCCTTTCAACTCCCATATCACGCGGTGGGGACCATTGCGGTGGCGCGCTCTACTCGAGCGCCTTCTTGCAGGAACTAAAATACAAACTACTGCCAACGACACTTCAAATGAGACGTGGGTTCGCAGGTCGCAAGTTAGCGCGAATGTTACGAAAGATAGCACCGATGTTCGCGCTTTCTTCAGCGGTTTCTTATATGTCTATTTTATGAAGAACTGAACATTTATTTATTTTACGTCAAAAACAGTTGAAACTGCGCATGACGTGCTATGGGGAGAAGTAAATTCTGTGCACATTTTCAAAATTCTGTGATCCCTACACTACGTCATATACTACACGAATTTTGAAAATTACAAAAAAAGAGAGCTCTCATGTAATAAAATCTATTTTCAAGGATAAATAAGCAATACATTTTGGGCTCTTATCCATGATGTCCTTCGTCAAGGAATAATACTTCCTGCCGCAACAACATGGAAACGATCATTTGAATAAATGTATTTCCCAATGAATTCTAGACGACGTGCACAGAAAATAAAGTTACATTTATGTCCAGAAGCAAAACAAGGGGCCATCTCAGCATTTGCTCAATGGATTAGGGAAACTGGACGAAAAACCTTATCAAGATGGGGGTCATTGACCCGGAGGCTGCAGTACAATAGTTGTTACAGGTTGTTTATATACATTTATACAGTTCACATGGTAAATAATGCATTATGTATCATTGTTAAAATTAATGTTACTTTTCTTGTGATGCTCAGTATAGTCTCTAATTGTATAGAAACAGTTATGCAGCAGAAACGATTTCACTTGTGATTTAAACTTTTCTATTGAATTTAATCGTTTAATGTCATCTGGCAAAGTGTTGTAAAATAATGTGCATGTATTGTATGTGAATTTTTTGTAATGAGCTGTTGATACTGTCACCTGATGAATATGATTTCTACGTCGAGTGTTATAGTAATAGACTTCGGCATTTTCTGAAAATATATTCCCGCCCTTAAGCAAGTCATTTTTGACAAAAAACACTGATTCGTAAACCATCAACAAAGACTTTTCCTATTTCTAAAAAATTAACCAATTTTTATGTGCAGAAATTGGCGAACTTTCCCTGCAACTGTACCCAGCAACACTAGCGCTTTCTATAGTAACACTTTCTAGCTTTGCCTACGATTTTGATGGGGAGTTCAAAGACCTTGGGTCCGCGCCCAGCCACTGATACGTGTCGCCATGCGGCAATGGTGGCGGAGGGGCGGCGGTGACGCGGGGATGTAAGGGCGATGTGGAGGGGGAGTGGCAGGGCGAAGAGCTAGGGGGGGTAAGGAAATGGAGGAATGGATGGAGGAATGGCTAGAGTACAGAAGGTGCGTACGACCGTGAGTAAGTTTGCCGGGGGAGAAGCGGGGGAAGATCAAGGGAATTGTTGTGGAATGTAGGGCGACAAATAATACGGTGTTCACATTTATTTAACGTCTTTAAACTGTTAAAAATCATATATAACGTTTGAGTAAGTTGTACAATTGTGCACTATGTGCAGCCACACGAAACTAGTATTATAATTGTTGTTTTTGTGAAAAGTTTATGGTTCGTATATCCCTTATGCCCGTAGTAGCCCAATCCCCTCTTGGTATTATTACGCTCTCATCGCTAAACCTTCATATTGTCCTTTAAAATGAATTTATGACTGTTTTTGTCACTCACCTTGCAAGTTACAAACTTGATAAGTGAGTGTACATTTCTGGGCAAGCCAATCCATGTGTGGCGTGATCCTTTGAAGGAAGTAATTAAAAGAAATTTGAAGAAAAAGTAGGTCTGTAAATACATTTGTTCTGATGACTTTGATTTTAAACACCTAACATAAGTCAATATATTGTAGTTTCAGGTTTACTGGAGTACTTTTTTTTCCTAGGGCTTTTATGCAGCCGACAGTCGGTTGCCCTTTACGTCCGAAGGGACGCATATTCGACCATACACTAGACAAACTCTCTTGCGGGCTCCTCTGATCTGGGGTCAGCAGAACGCGAGGCCCTCCGCGACAACACACACACACAAAGTCAAGGGACAAACAGCCATGCCCAATGCGGGACTCGAACCCGTGACCCTTTGGACAGAACCGCTGAGTCGGTACTCGCTCTTAGCCACCTCGGCCATCCAGGTCGGCACTGAAGTACATGAAATGGTAAAAAGAAATATCATTCTGTTTTAAATAAAAAGTACAAACCTAGCATTGGTAAATTCAAGTAATCGAAAGTACTTTAAAATAGTAAACGATCTCTAAATTTGGAGTTATAAAGTTTTTAGTTCAAATATTTTTGACTATAATTGAAGTTACGAGATTTTCATTATTTTAGTGAGGTGTTTTAATAGTCTTAGGCCGGTGTAAAGTATCTGTATAAACGTCAAGGTCTGTACGCCAGTCTTATTTCTCAGATTTGGAGCTTGGTGATAAGCGTAGTTTCCACAACCGGATGGCCCCCTGTGTGTGATATCACGCCAGAGAGTCAAGGCCTGTGATGTATGTTGTATTAGCACAACAAAAGTTTGCGCGTGCGAACTGAATTCAAGTACAAATGTGTGCGTCGTGAATTCAAGTACGAATGCACGGAAACATTGGCGCCGCACCCCCAGACGCGCTCTTTCGGTATGTTTACAATCTACAAAGGCACATGCAGATCTGGTGGCCGAGATCGCTAAGATAGTCGTAAAGTCGTAGCAATTTCGCACCGAAGGGTTGCGGGTTCGAGTTTCGCCTCAGACATGGTTGTATTTGTGTTCGTACTTTCACCCCTTATCATCACCATATCGTTTCATTTCACAGTTACCCATAACGTTAACTCCAATAGTGGTCGCTAATGACCTAGATGTTGATGCGACCCTAAATAACAAAAAAATTACACGCAGCGCAATTTAGATTAGTTTGGAGAGAATGGGGCTGGACGCATCCGTGAATACGTTTTAGTGAACTTGACATAACTTCACAAATGTCCACCACCGTGAGGAAATTCGCAAACTTCATCTTCATGCATCATCTCGTAATGGCATTAATTGTGCTACAGAATGGGATGGACTTTCTCGTACTAGTCAGTTTTCTAATTTCATGAGTGAGCTAACTTTTTGATTCGGCACCACCGTATTCTCAGCTGCTATCTATCGGCGTCTAAAAGGCCTACCAGGGCGAGAGCGTAGACTTCTGCGGCCGGAATTAGAACTTACTTGGCTATCCGCGAGACGCAGCGTCCAGGGCACAGGTGCCAACGTTTCGGTTACCATTCTGCGACCTTCATCAGGGCGTAGTATCAGGGCGTGATCAAGGCCTACGTCTCTATGATGTCTGGAAGCATCTATTTTACCAGGACGCCCGACCGAGACCCGACACGGGACCCGCTGTTCGACACCGTCCGATCACGCGCGGTGTGCGTTCGTCCACCACGCCCGGGGAGCCCGCTTCCTGATTGGCCGTTGCACTCTCTCCGCAATGGCTGATCATCCGGCCAATCAGCAGTCAGAAGAGAAACCAAATAAAAACCTCGTGCGCAGGCCATCTTCGCGCAATACTACGCCCTGATGAAGGTCGCAGAATGGCGACCGAAACGTCGGCACCTGTGCCCTGGTCGCGGCGTCTCCCGGACAGCCAAGTAAGGCCTACCAGGGCCTCTCGCTCGACTAAGGACGTTACCAGGGAAGAGCACCGAGGCGCTCCGCGTACATCGCATAGTCCTGTCTCGGTCGTGTATCATTACGTTTTGACCATTGTTTCTTGACTCCTGTAGCGTCACGATGGCGGCCGTGGGTGGGAGGAGGAGCGGAAGTATCGCATACCTGCGGGCTGAATATCTGGCGCCCCGGCGTTAGGATACATTTAGACAAAGGGGACGCCAGATTGACCGGGAAGGTCACGTGGTAGACGCGAGCCTCCCTCCTACATCTGGGACGGTCACGTGACGGCTGCACTCTGGTATAAAATCGAGCCGACGAGCTCAGACGGTGGGTTTTATTCTGGAAACCTCGCGCGATGCGCAAAACTTTACGCCCAGGCTGGAGCGTGTCGTGCCTATTGTACGGGTGACGAGGTCACGGTAGTGGCGCGGGAGTAGCGTCAGAGGAGGCGGGGCCTCCCTAGCTATGTGGGGTATCCACAGGGAAATACTTACAAGGGTGTAGTTTCGGAGCAGAATTTAGTTATTGTACATACGTGTAAATAAACTTGTACATACTTGTAAATGTCTGTGTGTTTTTCTCCATGACGCCACACCCCATCTCGATGCTTGTGCCATTGTTCCGGGAATAAGCACCCTGTTACTCAATTGCACCACAGATGGCACACACATTTCACATACTGCTTATCAGACCAAGTACATACAGAAGGATTAGGATTTAGATGCATTACACGAGGGGCCCCGAGTAAAGAGTATTTGCGGCCTACGTCATGAACATGCCTCACGCGGGTTTCGAATACAAGGAATTAGTGATCGCACAATTAGTATTCACGTAATTAGGCTATATATCCCAAATAAAACATATTTTAATTCGAATAGGACATTTTTAGAGAGTAGTATTCGCTTATGACTTCAGGACCTTTTTAATTCAGACCACTCGTATCAAGTGATATGATGGCTCTGCTGCATCGAGAATACGAATCATTTCCCACCTGGCCACTATAAATGACTTCCCTACTAGAATTAAGAATAGATTTCCTTCCGAAGCGTTCTTGAACATTTTCTCTACTAATTGTTCATAGTAGGGGCTCTTGTAGTTTCCTACACCTCTAGTAAGGTAGTTTAGTTTTAAGTTTAGTATAAGTTAGTGTTAAGTTAGTGTTATTTAGTTAGTGTTAAGTTTAGTATAAGTTACAGTGTAAGCCAGCAAATGCACATGAGATAGTAATCTAGTACTGATCTGTGTAATTTTCTATCACTCAATAAATAAATTTTTAAAAATCGAATCATTTCCCAGCCAAATTGACCAGGATTCCGCGTTCATTTCATTAGTAACCTTCATCAAGATCCAGATTAGAAACAATACAGTTCTAAACCTCACAGTAAAAGTAATATAAAAAATAATTAATCCACTTTAGTTCACCCGAAAAGAATTGATTTTTTCCTTAAATTTCGGTAGAATACTTTTACAATAGGATGTAAACTGGTAAGACAGCTAAATAAATAATGTACCAATAAAACGAATAATGTATTTCCTGTTAAATTTAAAATATTTTAATTTTCGTGTATATGATCAATTAATTTTTTAAATCTATATTTAAAAATGAATTGATTTTATCTGCTAGTATTTTCAGTTCAACTGAAAATTGAAATGGAGATTGGGTTTCACCAGTCCTTACGTTCATCTGCTTGTGTGATTTTATTCATTCACCTACAATAATAGAAACTAGAATTTGAAATTCAAGGGCATAACGCAAATAAACTCCTTCGAGAATTCATACCACTCGGGACTGGTTTGTGAACTTTGAAACGAAAAGTTCAAGGGTGAATGCAATGCTGTTCTTGGTATGCTTGCTCAATATGCTGCGCACTACTCTCGCAATTGAATGAAACTGCGTGGAACCTGCAAAGATAAGGAAAATAAAAACGATAAATAATAATAATAATAATAATAATAATAATAATAATAATAATAATAATAATAATAATTCACATTTAATACTATTAATTTAATTTATATTATAACTAATCATTAATAATTTAGTTAATAATAAAACGCATGTTAAAAATAAATAGGTTTACATTTTGTAATTACCATAGATAAGTGGATGTCAACATTGCCAGAGAAATACGAAAGAAAGAAGTGAAATGAGAGGTTTCTTCTTTTTCTGCGTCCTTTCTACATCGTAGAGCAGGCATGTCAAGGCAATGTGACTAGCTCTCTCGCGGGCAGTGTCCAGAGCAACTGGCGCGAGATTTAGGAGTACGGTTGTACAAATACTACGGAATGGCGGTACGTCACTGGACACCAGACCAGTGGCGGATCCAGGGTAACTATGACCCCCCCCCCCCAAAAAAAACAACAAAAGACCTTGAGTTTTTATTCGTTACCTTCCTTTACTTGGCAAAATTGATTTAAATATTTATTTATATTATAATGATGTAATTATTTAAAAACAATTTTACATAGAATCATATACACACCAGAAAAATATTATACAATATAATAACAAATAGGTTTATTATTTCTACAAAAATCTATAATGCCCCTCCCCACAAAAAAAATGATTGGCTGAATCCGCCCCTGCACTGGGCACCTTTTTCGTGACAGTTTTTGTGGAGAAGTCATTAGAGAAATAAGTTGACAGTTACAACCCCAAGCGTTATCAATTCCCGTTTCCTTTACTAGAGCAATAATGCATTAAAATGAAATACATTTTTGTTCAAAAGTGTCTGGAATAGCCAGCGGGGACCCTAGGCTCCTGCTTAGTATTTTTATAGTCTAAATCTTTACATTAATCCTTTTTTCCATTATTTTTTTTAAGTTTTTGCACTTACTATTTGTGTTTAAATATAATCAATGAGTGAGATATATAATAAAACTTTGTTTAATCTGTCACAAAATTGCAATATTGTGTAACATTTGTTTTCAAAATATATATCTGGATACAAATATACACCTGTACTTTAAAATATAAAATAAACAATATTTATGCCTACTTCCCAAGTTTGCGAAAGATCTGGCATCCAAACCTGCCACACTATGACCAACACATATTTTCTAAATAACATAAGGATCTGAAGAACAATATAAAAATTATGAAAAGAATATTAAGTTGTTCCTTTGTCATTCCCTTTGCGAGTTTTATGGGATTCACGAGCCTCTGTTCGGAGAGTGTGTCAAGAGATTATTGGAAATCGTAAATTGAATCATTTATTTTCACCGATCTGTAATTTCAAAGCAACCCTCGTCAAATATGCTGATTGAAAGGTACCTATATGTTCAAACTGGAAGTAACGTCTGTAACCAGTCTGTATGTCCAATATGTAGTTTGAAGCTAGTAGATACAATGAAAGACTTCAGTCCTTAAAAATGAATGTCGGTTCAAGTACTAGGCAAAGATGCCTCCAATTCTACCTATAAAACGTGTACCAAGTTTTGAAATGTTCTTGAATCTAAAGATGAAAAGAAGTGTCAGCGCAGAGCATCCATGAGTAGACACTAAAGTCAGTAGCATAAGAGTTTCTGCAGTTCCTGGATTTGCGTCGCAAAGATACTGACGGAACTGCGACGAGCTTCGAATCGCTAAAAAGCTTTAGTTATTTCCACTTCAATTCCATAACAATTCACAACTGAATTGTTTGTGTCTGCATCAGAAAACAACAGATTTTCTGTTAGTTTACATTGGAATGCATATCGATTTCAAGTCATCAAAATACCAATCGAGAAATTTCAAAAGAACAGCATTCATCGACGAAATGCCATGAAGAAAAAACACGCCGCATAATGACAAACTTGTTCTTCACTTTGTGCAATTGTACACGGCTGTTGTTTTCATTTGCTCTTAAAATCTCTCACTCGGTATAAAGGTGATTAAAAATAATGCATTCATATCCCTTAACGTCAGCTCTGCCATGATGTAATAAATCGCATAACCACGTGATATGGGTCATTTCAATTTAAATGTCTCTTTTCCAGTTGCTGGGGTTTCAAGAGCGTTTTTGATATTTTTTCCACCTATAATATCCTTATATTTTTACATTTTTTGTTTGAAAACTCCTATGTAACCAAAACAATATCCATCTTTCTTAACTTCCAGGCGTTTTTCTTAACTCATTCTCAGGAGTGTTATTCTCAAGGGTGTTACCAAGTGCTACATAACACTCAGGAGGTTAAGGTTAAGATCATGAAGGCGCAAATAAACGTTAATTGGCGAATAATCCTTACCCTCCTGTAAAATAAATACATTTTTGAAGTGTTAAAAAGCTTTAATTTTTGGGTTTAATTAATTAACAACTTTTTGTTGAAAACGAGCTTTCTCTCCGAGTGGCCTGAACATTTGCGGAAACGTGAATCTATTTTCACATTACGGAAATTTTTTTTGACGAACTCAGACACATGAATTTGAATATAAGGTGAGCAGACGAGATCCTTACATTTAACACTGGTATTTCTAGCAGTCGTTTGTTGCGGTAACATGAACGTTATTATCAAAAGTATGTTGGAGCAAGATTTATCGTCTTTTTCGTTATTTGGGTTCGGCAAGAGGATTTTTTTCTGTCGAAAAATCGCCGCTTATTCGACTCATGATTACAGTACTTTCTCTTCTTACTCTTCAAATCGGCGCATGATTACAGTACTTCATCTTCTTACAAAGTAAAACTAGACAGTAAAATTGAAGAAATCAATGATAGATAAATCTAACGTTTCTGGTCAGTTTGTTTAATATTTCTAAGTTTATTGTAACTCGTTTTAAAACATCAAAACAGTACCTTGCGTTTTGGTTGCAATAAAAACATAGTTTTCCCTTCCTCTGGTATTTCCGCGTATTTATTTGGCAAATTTATTGTACCTGTGTTTCTCAATGTCCTGTACTAAATACACAATAGCGTATGCTTTGTGGTAATTCAGCGATCAACGTAAGACTGGTGTTAATATCTGTGAAACATTGGAGGCAGCTGAAGAGAAAACATGAGCTACCGCAGCCGGAGTCAGCATTGTGGTTTGACTGTAATAAACTGATTGCAAAAGAACTGTTGTTGTTTTTCCTCGTACATAACAGTCTCCGTCACACCGGGGAGGTTATAAAGTATCAGTTTGTGGGCACCTGTGTAATAGTCGTGTCATGCATGCTATATAGATATCTTTAGATCAAAGATGCGCGACCAAGTTTCGCGTGAAGACGCCGGTGGAAAGTTTTGAGAAACGTGTATCCTATGTTTTTGAACACTTGTCGCCAGGGATGAGACGTGGATCTTCGAGTACGACCCGGAAACGAAGAGGCAGAACGCAGTGTCACACCACGGCGTTTCCATGTCACAAGAAGGCTAGTATGAGCACATCTTGCGTGAAAGTCATGCTCATTGCTTTTTGACACACAGGGGGTAGTACACAGTGAGTTCGTACCTCTCCGACAGACTATAAATGCCCAGTTCTACATAGAAAGGCTCCAGAAACTGAATGACAGGGTCACCCGCGTCCGAAAGGAGATAAGAAGAAACATCATCATGACAGCGCGCCGGCCCACATCGCCTTCGTTGTCGCCGAATACCTAACCCGCACCGGAGTGGCAACGCTTCCCCAACCGCCCTACAGCCCAGGCCTCCCCTCCCCGCCCTCCAGAGAACTTATTTTTGTTACCTCGACCGACAGTAACACGTTTCAAGACTTTTGACATCGAAGCAAGTACGACGAGGTTACTAAAGGACTTCTTCGCCGAGGACTTCCTGGGAGCGTACGAGGCACGGAAATCGCGCTGGTAAAAACTTATCGATGCACAAGTGTCATACTTTGAAGAATTTTAAATTTCTGTACCTATCTGATTAATAAATTTGATTTTAAAAAATGCAACGCATTACTTTTGAGACATACCTTGTAGGAGAAGGAGAGTTGCCAGGAAATGAATAGTTGGATAGGCTATCTATGAATTAGGGTTGTAGAATACCTTTAGCATGTGGTTGCCCAACCCGCAAGAAAATTTTGCAGCCGCAGAGGTTATATTCCAATCCCGTCTTCCGCAAGAGAAACTACCTCGATGCACGTGGAAGATTCCGCTGCTCTGAGCGGTTGTCTGTAAGTACTTATGCGATTCGAATCCTGCTATCGCTCACAAACATAAGCCCAAACGATTAGATCGATTTTACATCCACTGAATGGTCCATTCGTCATGCTTCTGTCAGACTCCATGAAGAATGGTGTACTGTGTGAACCGAGGGTTGACGTGTTGTCATGTATAATATGATATCAGAAGAAAAATAACAAAAACGTGGTAGTTGAATACAATCAGAAAAAAGACGGCATGTGAAACTGTAATTCCTGTAAATGTTAATAATTGATAAGTTACTTTCATTATGAATTATTAATACTTCTAAAGAAAAGCGCAAACATCATTATTAAAACGATAAGTATTAATAAATACCTTTAGACTCTCCGACAATACGCCGAGTATAAGGATGTTTAGTCAGAACTCACCGCGAGCCATAACACCGAGATGAGAAAGAAAGAGAGACTATTTCTTTGCAGTATGGTCAAAAGGGCTTGTCACATTCAGTGGGCGAATGGAGCAACAAACCAATAGGGGTATTGATTCCAGACTACCTTTAAGCCCAGACGAAATCTTGTGTTTTCATGTCAATGTTGTATGAACAACCAATGATCCAAAAGTGACTTAAGCCCTTTTGACCTTGCAGCAAAAATTCGTTATCAACGTGTCAGAGACAGTTATCTTTGCCTCTCCTAGTTTCTTTCTCATTCCTCGAGGTAGCCGACGAGGTGGTTCTTGATTCGGAAAGCTATTTGCAGAGCTGCGATTCCACTCACGCAAAGCATCGGAGAAAGAGAGAGAGAGAGAGAGAGAGAGAGAGAGAGGGAGAGAGAGAGAGAGAGAGAACTGTGTTTGTGCTGAGGACGTTTCCGCCAAATGCGCACCAGCGTTAAGCACGCGCGCGTAATCTCGCCCCATCGCGCGGCTACCCGCTCACCCTTAGCGGCCATCGCTCGCCTCGGCCCAGCCTTCACCCCGCCTCTCTCCCCTCGTCCAGCTTCTGCCCCCGATTCACCCACCTTCAGCCTCGCGGATACCGCTCGGACCAAGCTTCGAGTCTAGGACATGCCCCTCTCTCTCCCGATTACCGCCCCATTCGCACTCACAAACTGAAGGCTCACTCCTCCCAAACTCCCCACGAAGCCACGAAGGGAGGGGAGTGCAGTGTAGTGCAGCGCAGTGAAATGAAGTGAAGTGAAGTGGAGTGAAGTGTTAGAAAATCTATAAATCAACTTACAGATAACTCAAAATCAATCTCTAATTCTAATTGTAATTATATTTGTAAATATTCGTAATAGTTTTGTAATTGTCGTATATCTAGTTGTAATAATGTTTGCCACCGAGCATTAGCTCAAAGCGAACTTTAATAAATCTATCTATCTATCTATCTATCTATCTATCTATCTATCTATCTATCTATCTATCTATCTATCTATCTATCTATCTAAGCCCTCTTCCCCACTCCTCCCGCTGTTGCCGCTGCGCTCTTAAATAGAACACACCCACACCGCCGCCAAGAGACCCTCCTCAACCTTAACTCTGCCTCTGATCGGGGGTTCTAGTGTTCGAGTCCCGACGGTGGCAGGGTTTTCGACGTTACATAGATAGCTAGGTAAAGTTCTGTCGCTGTCTGGAGAAGAAATCTTGCGACCGGCTGCTGTGATCCGTAGTTTTCCGTGGCTTCTCTGATCAATACAAGGCAAATGGGAGAGACTAACCCCTAACAAACGGGTGCGATCTTTCCTTCCTCTTCTTTGTCCTATTCTCATCCTTTACTTACACACACTTACATGCACTACACTTCCACACACGTCGGGAGAACGGACAGGAGCTTAGAGTTTGTCCTGGCTGAGGCGGTGCCCCGCTGGTGGGAGATACCTGGCTGAGGAAAACACCACTTGCTGATGTTAAGTCGGCACCGGATCTCTCCATCCAGTGGCTCAAGACCACCGCCCCCTCGCCAAAAAACATGCAATACACTTATGGAATCAATGACCTTAGCAGTTGAATCAGAATTGATCAGCGACCTTAGCAGCGCCTTGAATCACTAGTAATCAATCAACCAACCTACTCGCGTCTTCCGACCCGTCTACTCGCCCAAAAGCAGCGCTGGCCCCTCGCCTCTCAAGCGGTCCTCCTCGCCTCCAGTGGAAGCGGCGTGCAAGAGGCCGTGCCGTCGCTAATCCGATGCGCCGCGCTTTTAAACCTAATCCCATTTGCGGAGGGCGGCGCGGGGTGGGGGCGGGGAGGCCACTGCGCTAGCTTTCCACCTTTACGAGGCGGCCTTCAAACACCAGCGACTCAATGTGGATTCCGCGATGGGCAGCGCGGGTTGGCGTGAGGGTTTTTGGGGCCTCGCCTGGCTCTCCGCCGTGTCGCCACCAATTCGCACGAGGCTGTACTTCGAAACTCGTCTCGTTTACGCGGGCGACCAGAAGCGTAGTAGCCAGTCGTTTATCGGTCTTTGTATACCGGTGTTTACTGACTTTATAGTACGTTTATATCACGGTCCGTTTGGAGAAAGAGTGTTTGCTAATAATTGACTCATAATCGAGATTCGCCCAGTTTTCTTTCCTTCTTTCAGCCGTTTCTTTAGTCATATATAGATAATAATCACCGCTATCACGTGTGCATTACATTAATTCATTAATTGAAGTCGGAATACGCACGTTTAGGTTCTGGAACCATAATAAATATTTTAAATACTTGAGAAATCCATGTTGAAAAAGCCGTTGCATAACGGTCGGTGTTGATTTCCCCTGCTGATTACGTTCCACTTCCATTTTTGAGTATCGGAGTTCGAAGTCCGGCCATTCAAGGTGTAATTTGTGGCAGACGGGCGAATTCGGCCGATCATTAGGGGGGTAGATTTTGGTTGATTAATAAACATATGGTATTATTTTGTATATTATTTATGTACTGTACAATGATATTGATATATGATACTATACAATGTTATTGTTTAAATAATTACATAATTCAAATATAAATATATATTCTGTTCAGATATAAATAATATAAATAAATATTTAAATCAATTTTGACAAGTAAAGGAAGTTAAACGAAAACTCTAGGCTTTTGGGCGGGGGTTTATGGCCCCCATGCACCCCTGAATACGCTACGAGTGTGCAAACCTGGTGCGTTCATGGCAGATTTTCTCGAGTTCTCCCAGGCCCAATGTCGAGATACCAACAGCTGATTTAACCGCTTTGAGAGAAATGAGGCTGGCTGTGGCCCTTGTGTGTTGGCTGTTCCCATCCGGCACTTAAGTACTTGATCGGTGATGATCGAGTAATTCATAATTACTCGTTTTCGTCCTGAGAGTAACCTTGGCTGGAGGATATCGCTTTTGATCTCGAACATAAATTTAATTTAGAGAACATTCAAAATATCGTTGCGAGTTGCCTTCTATATTGTATTAGCTGAATGATAGTTGTCTTTATACACCAACATTTCAAATAAGAATTTTATAGCGCGCTCTGAGCATGTTCGCATCTTAACAAACGTAGATCTGATAGTAAACGATTTGTTAAAGCAGATTGAATAGTATTAAAAATGGATTTGAAAGTTTTAGTTAAGAATATTAGAAATTGTTGTAAGAGAAAGGGAAAGAGGATTCCAATATGTTGGACGCGTTGGGGAGGAAACAACTTAAGAGTAAAGTCTAGATCTAGAAATAATAGAATTATTAATATTTTGAGGGCCGACCTAGATGGCCGAGGTAGCTAAGAGCGAGTATCGACTCAGCGCTTTGGTCCGAAGGGTCGCGGGTTCGAGTCCCGCCTTGGGCATGGCTGTTTGTCCCTTGACTTTGTATGTATGTGTTGTAGCGGAGGGCCTCGCTTTCTGCTGACCCCAGATCAGAGGAGCCCGCAAGTGTTTGTCTAGTGTAGGGTCGAATATGCGTCCCTTCGGGACGTAAAGGGCAACCGGCTGTCGGCTGGATAAAAGCCCAAGGGAAAAAAATATTTTGAGGAAAGTCACACCTGTGAAGTAAGTTTTTCTTTGGTAGCGTTGTGGATGTGGCGAGGTCTAATTCCAATCCACTCGTTCAGTAATTCTCTCTCCAGAACCCGGCGACCATTATCCACGGCCTTCGCTGCTCAAGGAGGCCTCGGGGGCTGCGGGTCAGGACGCAGGTCGGGGTCACCGGGGGGGGGGCGGTGGTTCAGGGCCGGATTCCGCCCGGGCGGCGGTGAGCCCTTCGGCGCTTAGGGTCGCCCGGCGGATAAACGGCGCCCGAGAGGCCGAGTTTGCTTACTCCAGGGGAGCGAAACTAGGGCACGCGTTGGGCGGGTATGTTTGGCGAAAGCTAGCCGACAACAAGAAACTTGCACAGTGTTTCGATATATATATATATATATATATATATATATATATATATATATATATATATATATATATATATATATATATATATATATTACAATAAGAAGCATGCTAAAATATTTTACAATCCAAACCTATATCTCTGTAAAATATCTCTGATGAATTACCGGGAGCGGTAGCTCAGTGCATCAACTGATGTCACTGCAGCGCCTCTGACCGGGAGGTCCTAGGTTCCAGTCCTGACGGCGCCATGATTTCCGACACTAGCTTTTCAGCTGGGTCGAATTCAGTCGCTGTCTGGAGGAGAATTCCAGCGACCGGCTGCTCTGATCGGTAGTTTTCCGTGGTTTCTCCGATCAACACCAGGCGAATGCCGGAGCAGTACCCTACCAAACAGGCCACGGACCGCGCGCGATCTTTCCTTCCTCATCCTTGTCCTATCGTGTCCCCTTACACACACACACTAACATACACTACACTAACACATATTCCGGGTGACCGATCGGGAGCTTAGAGCTTCTCCCGGCTGGGGCGGTGCCCCGCTGGTCGGAGAGTCCTGGTTAAGGGGAATCCCCACTAGCCGACGGTAGGTCGGCGCCGGATCTCGCCATCTAGCGGGGGAAAATCACCGCCATCTCTCGAGAAAAAACATGCCCTGCACTAACGGGACCAATGACCGGCAGTTGACGTGCCCAGAAACACGAAAAAAATCAATCAAACAATCACTGAATGCTACAGACTTCTCACCATGGGAATAATAAATGTCACTAGAATGATCTGAATGAACTGCTAACTGGAGCATAGTATGCGTTTTCTGAATAATTATGGCCTCGTGGTGAAGTGTTAATAGAGTCACTCAGTATAAGTATTCTTAATGATTGATACAGTCAATGTAACATAATTTTTATACATTTGTTGCAGATACTTTGCACCCTTTGAGTGCAGGTCATTATTACCTAGACGATTTTTAAACAACATTCATTTTAATGAAAATAATCACCTGAAAACAAAAGTATGCAACAAGGCTCGTAAGAATATGCTGTATAAGTTAATACATACTAGTATTCTTGAGGATAGACTGCCAGGCTTGTCTAAATAATTTGTATAATCTACACTAGCCACCATTTGCACAAAAATGTTTTTTTACATTCCAACTTGGTGAGCCATTGTTTCTGTTGCTCGTTAATATTTTATATAATTCACTGAGCGACAGTTATCCTTTGGCGCTAGGATACGACAGCATGAACTGCTCTTACCTCGTCTTTGTACGACTAATTGGAGTTCCTTCCTCAAAGAGAAAATAATCTTTGGGACAAGAGAAAAATTACGAAGTTTTAAAGCTTCCTAACTCTTCAGCCTTGATGCAAACTTTCATCACATCATAACAAGTTGGTGAGAAGATGTGCATACTCTTTTTTAAATAATTTACAAAATATGTATTTTTTCATTAATCATATTTTATAGTTAATGAATTATAAGGTATTTTAAGAATTAAAAATACATAAAAAATAACAATGCGCAATGAAAAACTATCACTAATTAATTAAAATTTACTGCAAATTAACAATTTTTCTCTTCTATAATATCTTCTCACCTATCTTAAAAGAGTGGATTTTGCTTGATGGTTCTTCGATGCAAAGGAATTTGCCGTGTCTAATCAATGAGACTCAGAATATATTCCCAGCGGAAATCGATAACTGCAATGACAAATTGCTTTGGTCAAGGGAAAGATCGAATGTGTGTTAAGAATTCTGACAGGAGAGGTAGACGAATGAGTCAGTACAAAGTAGGTCGCTACTAATCTTTCACTTATAAACATGTTGAGGAATTATTATTTTTCACCATATTGATGCCAAAAAATAATAGTATAAGAGCTTTAGTTAGGATAGACAAACTTTAATAGAAAAAGTAACTAAGTTTTAGAATGTTTTATATGTCATAAATATAAATAGCGTTTTTGATGTACTAAGCAGTTCATTAAGTGATATTTTACGTTATCTTATTTCCATCCAAACAATAACATTAAGATTGATGCATTTGCGACGCATTTAATATACATACCAAACCATTTAAAATGACTTCCGGGAAATGTAAGAACCAAAAGAATGTTACGGAGCAAAAACTCAATATCAGAGTTTTAAACTTCTTAAGAAAACGTTATTTTTCGTTCCTTAATATTTTATAATACTTTTAAAAATAGCTAACTTTTCGTTCATATTTTGTATTATTATTATTGGCTATTTTAAATGTTTATGTGTCTTATCGTCTATTATTATATTATGCTTGGTCCCTTTGTTTTTTGAACAGACGTAGAGCAGCTAACGGAGATGAATTATTACACACTTTCCATTATTATTCTCTTGCAAAAAATGCTCTTGAATAATAATAACAGTAATAATAATAGTAATAATAGTAATAATAATTATTATTATTATTATTATTATTATTATTATTATTATGGAAAATGTGTAATAATTCATCTGCATTAGCTGCTCAAGGGCTGTTCAAAAAACAGAGAGACCAAGCATAATATTATCATTTGTATTTATTGTTTTGTATTTCTATTATTTTATAATACAAATTATTAATTATTATTATTAACTCGGTGATTACAAAGACTCAGCAAGAAAGTGAACATTACAATTATATCACGTAGATTATAGAATGTCTTAATTCCCCTTCATTTCCCCAATAGTTTATTTATATTCACCCCTGCTTGGCAAGGCAAACAAACACTCCCCCGCGACGGGGAGGAGAGCACCGCAGGTCCCGCCCACTATTACGTATGAATAGGGGCCAGCACAAACAGGGCGTGCGGCGGAGGGAGCGTGCGGCGTGTGGGCACGGCGCGGCGCGCGCTGCGTGCGTGTGCCTCATCGATCGGCACGGCCGCGCCGCCCCTCTTCACGCTCGCCCCCCCCCGTCTCCCCCGCCCCCGCACTCCGCACAACACTTCGAGGCGCCGCTGCCGCCGCCGCCGCCTCATGAAAAAATCCATACAGGATGCCCGGAAAATATCAACCGTGTTTCGGCGGATGATGAATAATGGACGGATGTGGCAGGGACGTGATTCCACAAGGGAGGTATGTCTGAGTGGAATGTCCGCCATATTTCGGTTCAAACCGTTAGTTGCGCATACGTTTTCAATTCAGGTTTAAAAATAATTTACAGTGAGAGTTTTGATGGTCAATCGTGCTGAAAAGTAGGCGTTAGTTTTATTAATAAGCCACTCTAGATTAACTGCAAATTACGCAAGTTGGGCTTCTGATGTGATCTAATTTTATCATTGACCGTAAATAAGCGTAAATAAGTCGACGTGCTGTGAAAAATAAAATAAGTATGCAATGAAATTTATCTAATTATTAGCTATTAATCTCTTTTATTGTAATATAATAAATGAAAATACCACAGAATATATTATTTTCTTGTAATTTAGTGCGTTATAAGAAGTTGTAACTTGGAGAATAATCTACTTCATGAAAATTATTATTTATATAATTATCTATATTGTTATAATTTGAACAACTGTACACGACAAAAATTTAATGAAATGGGTTGTGCAGATAGAGAATAGAAATGGAAGGATAAACCTCATAGAACATTTTGATTTTCCAGGACAAAAAAGAAAATTGTAATTGTAATTGTATCACAGTTTTAAATTATCTCGTTCAATTTTTTGTGTCCTTTTACTATTTGGATCAATTCGTTGTCTGTAGATATTGATATATACATCTCTATACAAATACGGGCATTTTTGCACTTAAATTTCGTTTAATACGTCTTAACTTGTTACTTCACGTCTGAAAAAGAACAAATAACCAAACAAAACATTTTTGTTACAATTTCAAAAATGATAACGTATGATC
Source organism: Teleogryllus occipitalis (assembly GCA_011170035.1). Classification (NCBI taxonomy): domain Eukaryota; kingdom Metazoa; phylum Arthropoda; class Insecta; order Orthoptera; family Gryllidae; genus Teleogryllus; species Teleogryllus occipitalis. The sequence goes on from BLKR01009746.1 coordinate 63,295, forward strand.
CTAATTGTCACAAAGAGAATCGCACAACCTCTTACTCAAAAGGGTATGGAAAACAAAAAGGTTCAGAAAACGTAGCGGAAGTGGAAACTTAATCAAAATCATGTGTTTGAAGTACAACGAGGTACAAAGTAAGTAAACTAAGTACAAACGAAGTACAAATAAGCATTGTTCTTAATTTATTCTATAACGTGATAAATTGACCATTCCACTCATGAAATGTAAGTTCCAGTCCGACGAAAATCGTTTTATAATAAGATGATCATAAATCAATTACGGGAGGATAAAATCGAGGACTTGACTTTTCGCTATCGTCTTCCCGCAGATAACTGTTTTGTAAAATAAATTAATACTCCTTCCATGAACTGGAGTAATACGTAAACTGTATTAATCAATACAGCGTCTAAAACAACCCACCAACAAATATTCTTCCCTATTTTTAACATTGTGCCCAAATAATTTTATAGATTTATGATTTTTTTCGAAAAATAATCTAACTGAATTCCACTGGTTTATTAGTGAAATTACTTATGAAAAGTTAACCCTTACAAATTATAAAATCGGCTGCGTTGGCTTCCTGATAACATTATTTTCTCTACGTTGATTAGGAAGTTCTAATGTCAGTAGCGGATTTTCGACACTGATTATATCGTTCGGTCGAAATCAGCGGCTGTCTGAAAAAGAATCATACCGGTCGGCTGCTCTAATTGATGATCTCCCGTGATTTCTCCAACCAGGCGAATGCCATAGCAGTATTCTCACAAACGGGTCACGTTCTCGGGCATCCTATCATTCTTCCTGGTCATCTCTTCTCCCTTTAAACACACACTACAACTGTACTACACACACTACTAATGTTCGGAGACAAGTCAAGGGTTTGTACTTCAGCAGGAGCGGAGCTCCTCAGGTGGAAATACCTGGTGCGAGGTCTAATAATTGTAATACCCTAACGGAACCGATCGAGCTGTGTGATTGTGATGAATCCTACAGCAATTTGGGGCTGACCGGGAGCGGGAACTCAGTGCATCAGTCGAAGAACTCAGTGCAAGGTTGAATTCAGTCTCTGTCTGGAGGAGAATTCTAGCGGCCGGCTGCTCTGATCGGTAGTTTTCCGTGGTTTCTCCGATCAATACCAGGCGAATGCCGGAGCAGCACCCTTTTATTTTATTATTTATATTTATTGATTTTGATGGATGTACATAGGTCAGTTGTAGTATAAACTTTACATATGTTTGATAGACTTACTTACTAACTTATATTTAAAACTTATTTCTAAGACTTAAATCTAACATAAGGTTGAGGATGCCCTATTGGGTCCTCTATTCTGGTTCAAATTCGGAGAAGGTTTTAAGGAATATATTGTAGGGGTATCTGTTTTTTATTCTGGTATGGTTCGGGTTTTTAGCGAGTCTAAAGGTTGCAAGGGAAGAGATTTGAGGTAAATAATAATAAAAGTTGGTGGCTAAGTATGTGATGTGATGTTCAATAAGTTCTAAGTTGAGTTCTTTGTGAAGCTGATGATTCGTGACAAACCACGGTGCATTGGTGATGGTTCTGAGAAATTGGTTCTGAATGATTTGTAATTTCTTTAGATTGGTTTTTGCGGAATTTATCCAGATGGGACAAGCATACAGCAGTAGCGGTCTTAGAATGGCTTTGTATATTGCAATTGAAGAATGATATGGTAATGGACTGTTTCTATAGATTAAAGGTTTTAATTGTAGTAGTTTTATTTTAGCCTGTTTTATTTTTTCGTCTATGTGCTGTTTCCAATTCAGTTTAGTATCTAAGTTTAATCCAAGGTATTTAATAGGTTTGTTATGGGGGTACCAGTTTAGTTGATTGTTGTTTATTGTTAGGGGGTGGGGAAGGTATAGGGTCTTAGTGTGAATATTTTTGCTGCGGTTTTGGATGAATTCAGTTGTATTTTAAGTTTGGATGCCCAGCTATCGAGTAAGTTGAGGTATAGTTGTGTTCTATTTCTGATGTCAATGATAGAGTTGCCAGAAGAAAATATTGCTGTATCGTCCGCAAATTGGGCTATGTGAATATTCGTTAATTTAGGAAGATCTGCAACGTATAAGTTGAATAGTGTGGGTGAAAGTGGTGAGCCTTGGGGGAGTCCTGCGTTAATTAGTCTAGGGTTGGAGTGATGATTATTAACATTCACTGAAAAAGTTCTATTGTTGAGAAAGCTATTGATAATTGATTTTATGTAGTATGGGGTGCCAATTTGTTTAATCTTGTACATTAAGGCTTGGTGCCATGTCCGATCAAACGCCTGAGTGATATCTATAAATACGCCTATTGTGTGATGTTTTTTCTGGAATGCTGTGTATATATGTTCGGAAATTCTTAGTAACTGGTGTTGAGTAGACACTTTTTCCATAAATCCAAATTGTTCTTTAGGAATTATTTTCGTTATGTGTAGGTAATTGTTTAATCTTTTAAGAATAATTTTCTCGAATATCTTTGATAAGGATGGTAATAGACTGATCGGACGATAACTGTCAACGTTTGCAGGATTTTTGTTCGGTTTACAAATGGGAATAATGATAGCATGTTTCCAGGTATGCGGAAAGTAGCTTATTCTGAGACACGAATTGTAGATGTTTGTGAGGGTGGCTATTGCTGGTGGGGGTAAATGTTTTAATACGATATTATTTATATTGTCGTGTCCGGGTGATTTTTTAAGAGGCAGTTTATTAATAATTTTTTTAATTTCAGAGGGTGAAATGTAGTGTATTTTTTGGTGAGGTCCATATTCTTGTTCTGATGCTGATTTGTTTATAGTGATGTGTCCAGGATGAAAATTAGTGTTGTTGACAGTGAAAGTTGAAGCAAAATATCTTGCTAGTTCTTCTGCCTTTTGGTAGGATGTGTATGCTTTATCTGTTGTTGAGTTTATAGGAGGTATCGTGTTTTTCTTCTTAAGTATTTTTCGTGTGAATTGCCACAGGGTGTTATTACTGACGCTGAGCGACTGGATTAAGTTATGATAGTTTTGGCTATTGAAGTTAGTTATAAGTCTCTTTACGATATTTGTTAATAGGTTTAGTTCCCTCTTAAGTTCAGGTGTTCTTAATCGGTACCAAAGTCTTCTAGTTTTGTTTTTTATTGAAATTGCTTTTAATATTTCTTTGGGTAGTATTTTATGTCTGGTTGTATTTGAGCCTGGTGGAGTAGTTAATTGTGTACTTTTTATAGTAGAGTGTATCATTTCGTTGAAATGAGAGATGGATTGGTCTATTTCCAACGGGGTTTTTAATATTTTTATTTTGGGTAAGGAATTTATTACTGTTTTTTGAAATTTGTGCCAATTAATTTTTATTGAGTTTGGTTTAGGGGCGGGGGCGTGTTGCGGTATAAGTTGGTGTGTAGTAATGATTACCGGGATATGATCAGAGCCAAGTTCGAAAGTAGGTGTGGAGTAAAATTTGATATTAGTATTTGTGATACCTATGTCAAGGATGTCCGATTTACGAGTACGATCCTGAGGGTGGTATGTTGGCTCCGAAGGGGTGAGTATTCTTAGGTTTGAATTGTTTATTAGTTGAGCTAGGACTTTCCCATTGTGGTTATTATTTTGACACCCCCAGATTACGTGTTTTGGATTAAGGTCACCCACCAGCAACGTTTTCTCGTTAGGTTGAAATAAATTAGGAAAGTTTGCATTTATAATTTTGGCTGTGGGGGGCTTATAAGCTGTTATAATTTTCCATGGTTGACTATTGATAAATATTTGGATAGCAACAGTTTCGATTCCTGGTGTGTCGGGTAGATTAATTTGGGAGCAGCACCCTAACAAACGGGCCACGAACCGCGCGCGATCTGTCCTTCCTCTTCCTTGTTCTATCCTCTGCCCTTACACACACTTACACTAACATGCACTACACTACCACATATTCCGGGAGATCGGTCGGGAGCTTAGAGCTTGTCCCGGCTCTGGCGGTGCCCCGCTGGTGGGAGAGTCCTGGTTAGGGGGAAACCCCACTAGCCGACGGTAGATCGGCGCCGGATCTCGCCATCCAGGGAGGAAGATCACCGCCATCTCCTGAGAAAAACATGCACTACACTAACGTGACTAATGACCGAAGCAGTTGACGCGCACGGAAACACGAAAAAATCAATCAATCAATGCATGTAAGTGCCTTCAATAATTGAATTCCCAATCCCAATTATTGGGAATCAGGAAGAAACAGCGCGAACGTGCACCGCTGAGCCACTTGTCTGTTACACGAGCTCGATTCAGGTCTGCGAATCCGTTCGCGTCCGGCATCACTACGGTGGTCAGGAAAGAGAAACAGTGAAGTGTGCGTTTTTTGAAAGTGCAAGGAGTGTCGGAAGGTGAAATTCTTGCTGGAATATCTGCTGTGTTTAGTGAACACAATATATCATGTGCGCGTGTGGATGAGTGAAAAACGATTTTGAGAAGGCCGTATGTCATTGGAAGACAAAAGACGGCCAAGACAGAACCATCGAGTCATTACCCTTCTGTCATTGCTGCGGTGGATGCTGCCGCCAGAAATAACCGACGGTGGAAGGCATTCGGCTAATGATGAGTATTAGTTTTGGCACCGCTCACGCCATCTTTACGCAGACTCTGAAGTTCCGGTAAAACTTTGCGTAGTGGGTTCCGCACAGCCTAACACAGGAGGAAAAGTTGAACAGACAATAATGTTGACATCACTGCAGCACCTGGAACCATATCATAGTTACGAATATCGTTTCCTGTCCCGTCGATACACTTTGGCTGAAGAACTCGTCTGGTCACAATTATTGTCACTCAACCGCAAACTTTTTTTTCTGAAGATATTGACTATCTTACCTCACAGTGGGATAAATTTATAAACCGTTTTGGCGATTACATTTTAAATAATAAATAGTTTACTTACTTTTTTTCCCATCCGTGTTGTTTTCATTTGACTGGCACTCGTAAATAAAATGTTTTATCGTGTAGGACAACGGAGCCCCTCTCGGAAATTTCAGAGCCACGGCCCATGTTTCTACCCCCTGTGTGCATGTGTATGGTGTGTTTTCTTATTGTTCATGTAAGTTGGTGTTAACAAATAAGTATTTATGTTTCTGGCAATGCGTGTTGAAAGTAGCAACTATATTTTTAATGAATAAATATCCTCGCATCTCCAACTCATCTACAGGGCAGGAGGAGGGCAGGATCTACAGGGCTGGAACAGCAAGGTCAAAGCCAGCATGATACTCCGCGCACAATATCTGTGTGTGCGATATTTTTAGTACCGTCATGTATTGTTACATGTGGGCAACAATGATGGGGTCATTTCAATATCAACAAATGATTACTGTCCCAAGGAATAATTCTCGTAAATTCCTCGAGAAACTTCTCAAGAAGCGGAGACCGTTGCTTTTGTCCCACACTTAGGGCACTCAGAACATCATCGAGATACACTATATAACGCAAATTCCAGATCATATTCACTCCACAGCAGGTTCAGTTCTGCAACATCAAGAACGTGACGGGCGTATGGGTTTATCCAACTTCTGTAAACGTGGAAACTATTTTTACTGTACCATTTCATTAAAATCTGACATTTTATTATCATTCTACTCTTGTACTTTTTCTTTGATGTGCTAAGCGTCATTTGTAGTACGCTTTTGTGATATGTGCGATTTTTAATCGAATTATTTGCTAGAGATGGAAAACATAAAAGCTTCGAATCGTTCATATTCGAAATTGGTTTTGATAATTTTTTTCATTTTGTCTCAAAATAAAGTGTGTATTTGTACATTATTCTCTGTACTATATTACTTGTATGTATGTTACTATAAATTTAAGTAAGTTAAACTCTAAAATAACAATGACAATCATTGTAGTACGTATAATTTTAGAGCAGTATTATCTTCAGATTTTGTGTTCGTAAATGGAAAGGAAGTGTATAAAATATATATGAAATCAAACTCATCAAGTTTATTTTAATTTGTAGAATATTAGTTTATAATGTGCCGTACATCTTTGTATTCTAACCGTTTACATGATATGTAGCATATGCATGTTTTTTTTCAAAAACCTACTTATAATCAGCTCTCTAGTAATAATTGACATATTCCGGCTATCTCCTGTACTACCATTTAGCGGAATTGTATCTACACTGAAATCGAACGTACAATCTCATATTCGGCATTATACGAATTAATACTCGTATTAATGGAAGTTTTGTCTAAACGGCCGTGATCAACCGTCAACAACAGAGCATTGGAAATGGGTCAGGCTGATTTCTGTTTCCACTTCAAATCAGATTTCCATGAGCCCAGCATTTCACCTCGATTTGACTTTCGGTTGCGCCTCTTTTTTTTTAGTGCGTTCATTGAGGTTGACGCTCGCCAGCATAAAAGTCCGGGTGCGTAACACATCGTTAAATTGAAGTTCGGTCATGCAGCGGGTGTAATTTCACCGAAAATTTTGTTCTTCTGCAATCCAAAAGCAATATGGCCGATTTGTTCTGCGTTTTAGTTTGGCCTTGAATATGAAACAAATTAAAGTGGATGTTATTCCTCACGCTCGGTTGTCATCCTCAGGGTCGTTTTAGATATTGACCGCGCGAGTCCAAGACTTTCAGACTTCGCGAGGTTGACCTATCGTTACTCTTCATCACTGTCTCCTGTTGCTTTTCCCCATATTAGTGCAGCCATTAAAGTAGAACAGTGAGACATCTGTCAGTCTCGCTCTTCATTTTGTCATAATTGATTGAGAGTAATTTGCTTCTCATTTTATTTACGTAGTTTTATTTTTGGCAGCGAGCTAAGTTTTTCAGGTTTTCTTGACACTTCGTCCCTTCTTTGCCCTTCAATATACATGAAGTAGTGTTTCAACGTGATAAAACAATGCACCAAAGAATTTTTTCCTCGTTGTTCCACTTCTTATTCTTAACACATGTATTTTTCTGCAAGTAATCCCTGCATTTTTAAAACGCCATCAAAAAGGAGGCAAAGAAATGTCTTAAATACAAGAGATTTAAAATCGAGATCAATCTACTGTGGTGTATAAAAATACAAGTCCTAACGAATGTTATCGAAGCTCTGGGATATGTTCAACTGATTTATAAAAATCTTGACCCCATTCCCAGCTCATCCAAAAGAATTCCAGTCACTAAATTAGCTCCTTAGGAACCCAGTTGCAATTCAGAGTAGATTTTACATTTATCCCGACATCTAACATCTTTATTGTGGGTTAATGGTAAAATAAGATAACAATGATTCAACACACCAATTCCACTGGTATATTATATAAAGAAATCGTACTGTGCGAGAAGCGAAGTAAACGCAGCTCTCGTTTGGAGTGCGTGCGACGGTCGCTCGATGGCAATCCGGAGAGCGGCAGCGCATGGGACGGCGTCGCCGGCCACTAAAAATCTGCAGAGCAGCGACGGACGCTTCGATCAATTCCAGGCGAATGCCGGAGTTGTACTCTAACAAACGGACCACGGACCGGCGAGATCTTTGTTTCCTCTTCCTTGTCCTATCCTTACACCTTACTTAAGCACATAGTTACGTGCACTGCATTACCACATAAGCCGGGAGACCGGTCTTGAGCTTCGAGCTTGTTCCGATTGAGGTGGTGCTCCACTGGTGGGAAATACCTGGTTGAGGAAAACACAGAAAGCTGACGATAGTTTGGTGCCGGATTTCACTATCCAGAGTGCAAAATCACCACCACCTCCCGAGTAATAAGACATGCAATACAAGTATCGGACTAATGATCTTACCAGTTGACGCGCCCAGAATCACTAATCAATCAAAAAATTTAATAACTAAATTTAAAAATAATAAAATTGAGAAGTACAGTTTTCTTGAATTCCAGCAACATAAATTTTTTGATGCAAACATTCTTCAATTAGTAAAATGACAGAATAGTAAGGAGTATCACCGCTCCATGAGAAGTTTTCTAACAGTCGCCAAATCATTGAGAATAATTTGGACGTTTTACAGAGAGACCAAACTCAATTTGATTTGACAGAAATTAATGTCAAAATAATTCATTAACTAGACTATACCACACTCACTTAATCATTCTTCAATCACCTCCATGATCACCGCGGTGCAATAGCCACCGACAACACAAATAGCGTCATTTGTTTAATTTATTTATTAAGTATTAATTCATTTAAATTGTTAAAAATCGTGTGACGACTATTAGATGAAGTGCAATCTGTGCACGTGTTCTTCTGGGAAGCGGATTTGGCTGCGACCACTACCACCATTATCTCTACCACTTAATTATGTTTTCCTCCGCTTAATTATGTTACCAGAAACCTTCCATGGCGACTGTCGCGGGTCCTTGTACACGCCAATACTTATGTAATATTGCTCTACATTGATAAAAAATGTAAGCGGCTCAATGTCATATTCTCCCCAGCACTCGCTCTCCCATCTCCCGTCATGTCCCTGCTTTGCACACTAGGATCAATCGTCGACTTTTCGCATTTGCATCCCGGAAGGGAACCATGCGATCATTTCCACAGAAAAGAGACTATATGGTACGGAAAGAACCCGTCTAAATAAAGTAACATTTAACACGTAGAGAAAGTGTATTTGGCGGGATTATTTAGGTCACATCATGTCAGACAGAACGTAGCTTTACTTCGTAAGACTTTTTTCCGTTGGTTTCACTTCATCTGCGCCCGTAGACTAAAGACCGCTCCACAATAGCCCGCGAACGGGAACGGCTACGCGAAGGCGAGGACGGGATCGGGAATGCGAGGTACGTGCGCTTCACAATAAACGCCTAATGGAAGAGGAGTAGCGCTATGTATCTGTAGCGAAAAAAGAGAACTTCAAGAAACAGTGGCCGAAACCAAAGCATATGTAGCTATGCTATTCTGTTTACTCTTTGCTTTGTCATCTGTCAGTTGTGTTTGCTTGTGCTGCTATGAATAATGAATACTTTAACGAAAGAATATTAATTAGAAAAAAATCATAAGAATGGAAAAATGCAAAAACTACAACGAACTTACGGAAAATACAATTAACTAAAATTATATCAATAAACAAACAACTCTAACTTTTTTGACAAAACATATGAAAATTATTTTTGGAGGAAATTTTAATTGTAAGTATTAATATGAATAGTAAAATGTGCTGTGATTATTGAAAAGAATTAAAACTCGGCAATGACTAACGAAACCTGCCTCATACCCTAACTTCGCAAATCCACGCTGTAACCTCAGTATCGCATTACACTCTCAACTCCGCTATGGACCTGTGTCGCGCACTCGATCAGTTGGAAAGCTTCGCCGCCATGTGTTGTACTTTCATTGGTCGAAAGGCTTCCCATACCCGGGCGAATATTATAGCTAACCATCCTTCCCGTTCTCGTTCCCGTCAAGCTTCGCGTTCCCGTCGTGTTCAGAACGCAAGCCTCAGAAAGAGGTCCGTCTTTCAACTTTTTTGTTCCCGTTCGCGTTGCCGTTCGCGTTGCCGTTCGCGTTGCCGTTCGCGTTGCGTTCGCGTTGCCGTTCGCGTTGCCGTTCGCGTTGCCGTTCGCGTTGCGTTCGCGTTGCCGTTCGCGTTGCCGTTCGCGTTGCGTTCGCGTTGCCGTTCGCGTTCACGGGATATTGTGGAGCGGCCTTAAAAGTTCCCTGGGTCTCCAGTGCGGCAGCCCGTTGCTGGTTCCCTCGGCCTTCGGTCCGCACTGTTGACGCAAATGCGTTGCTGCGGCGCCGGGCGAGGATTAAGTGCAGATTAGCGGCCGTCCTCGCCCTTCATTAGCTTAAGGGCAGTCTCTAGGGGATTACTCCCTGACATGTGCCTGTACCAACCTTTCTGAATTAAATCGTTTATTTTAGAAAAGGTAGAAATCACATTTTATTCTACATTAAGCATTAACATCGGTTTAAATTTATTCACATTGTTTTTTAGGACGGGCATTAGAAATAATTTTAGATATGAGATTCAACATTTTTTAAATGGAAAGTTCAATTTCTGTTCATATTAGTTTGTCTTGGACGTGTCTCCCTTTTAAACCAAAAAGAAACTGTGAGTTCAAATAGCAAACTTATTGCAAATCATGCGTTATTAAACAATAAGCGCACAATACAATGGGGGTACAAAATAATAAAATTCAAGTAGAAATGCCCCTTATTTTTTACTTTTGGAATGAAAAACATCACTCTCAATTAATTTGTGTTGCAGAAGACAAATTCACGGCGGTACATAGAAAAACTTCTTCTCTTCACTTACAATTTGTAACTAATAAGTCTTTACCTTTTCCTTATTAATAAGTCTTTGTTTCAAAATCTGGTTCATTTAGAAAATTGATACGTATTACAAAAGATTTCCTGCAAATCCTACAACGACACTTCGAGTCAAGGTAGAAATGTGACCTTTGTAAATTTAAATCGATTATCTCAATAGAATGTATTCTCAACAAAATATTAATTTTAAAAAATCTCTAGTAAGTAACATGATATGCAATCCCTGAAAGAAATGCTTTTACTAGTGTCTGTCGAAAAACAACAACAAATTTTGGGATGAAGAAACAGCGAAAAAAGTGATATTAGATTCTAGATATTTGGTCTCTTCATTTATAAATCATCGTAAACCATAACAGTCAACATTAAACTAAAATCCTGGTTTCCGCCCACAACAGTTTTTGTAGTTTTTAACGATATTTAAATGAACGATACATTAGCTTTGACAAATCGATCACCTCAACACTCACTGACCAAAACTACCCACAAATCTGACAAGGAATATGAGATCGAGAACTCATATGATATTAACGCGAGTGTTCCAATTACAATTTGCCACTGTTACGCAATCAAAGTAATTACTAGTCTTCAAATGAACAATTGCCCGAATGCCGCTCGCGCGCCCACAAACAGCTTCGTTGCCAACGGCGCGGTCAGTGGGTTCACGTGTGTCCTCGCCTCTGCTCCGCGTGGCTGCGCTCTGCAATTTGGATCGCGTTCTATTCATATTGTGGGCTCTGCATTCGAGAGCTATTGCATTTCCATAATTGGTGGTTTCGTGGAGAACGTGGCTGTGTACATCACGCCGTTGCTATTCGATAAAAGCACTGCAACCAGCTGCGTTAGCGTATGTCGTAGCCAATCCAACACTTGGCACAATGGCTTTGCTGCATCAACTTAGGCTTGTTGGTTATCAATTCAAATCCTGACATTGTCGGCCCGGTGGCCGGCTGTAGTGTCTTAGTGATCTCGGACCGAAGGGTTGCGGGTTTGAGTCCCACCTCCAGCATGGATGTATTTGTGTTCGTCCTTTCACCCCTTATCATCACGATTTCATTTATCTTCATAGTTACCATAACGGTAACTTCAATAGTGGTTGCTAATGACCTAGATGTTGATGCGACCTTGAATAACCAATTAAAAAAAACGACGTCGTCGACACGAAATAAGAATATGGTTTCAGGCACCCCTTCCCAACTTAAATGAAAAGTCATGGTTATAATATGTTTTTAATAGTCATTTCCTTGTTTTCTGCAAATCAAATTCAGGCGGATGCCGAAGCAATATGTTGAGCCACGAGCGTTCTACCTACTCACCTCTACTCTTATTCTGAATGAGTATTGGGCTGATCCACTTTCATTATTTGGAGCATCCTTTCATTATTTGACTTTGACTGTTTGTACTGACTCAACAGCTCCTGACAGGGTCAAGGCCTACCAGCGGCATCGCGGCCTTGCATCCATGGGTTAAGGGTAATGCCTAGTTAACACATAGATATCCCATTGCCGTGTTCTAGTCTTCTGAATCTGAGAAGTGAGTTTTCTCATCGTCACACAGATGCAGATACTGGTACATTGCTAGTAAAGCGCACTCTATCATCTCCCCTGACCAGGAATCGAACCCGGTGTCATATAACGGAAAGCGAGCATGCTAACCAGTGACTGGCCCGTGGGGTATAGCTACATTTAGTGTACTATAAAAACGAACTGAATGTGTTCTAAAATGTAATTAATTAATTAATGTTACTCATATTCCTTTTCTAGGGACCGGGAGCGGTAGCTCAGTGCATCAACTGATGTCACTGCAACGCCTCTGACCGGGAAGTCCTAGGTTCGAGTCCAGACGGCGGCAGGATTTTCGACACTAGCTTTTCAGCTAGGTCGAATTCAGTTGCTGTCTGGAGGCGAATTCTAACTGCCGGCTGCTCTGTTCGGTAGTTTTCCGTGGTTTCTCCGATCAACACCAGGCGAATGCCGGAGCAGTACCCTATCAAACGGGCCACGGACCGAGCGCGATCTGTCCTTCTTCCTTGTCCTATCCACTCCCCTTACACACACACACACACTTACACTAACATGCACTACACTATCACATATTCCGGAAGACCGGTCGGGAGCTTAGAGCTTGTCCCGGCTGGGGCGGTGCCCCGCTGGTGGGAGTGTCCTGGTTAGGGGGAAACCCCACTAGCCGACGGTAGGTCGGCGCCGGATCTCGTCATTCAGCAGGGGAAGATCACCGCTATCTCCCGGGGGAAAACATGCACTACACTGACGGGACTAATGACCAAAGCAGTTGACGCGCCCGGAAACACGAAAAATTCAATCAATCAATCTTTTCTAGGGAAGGGTTCGGGGAGTAAGGAGATACTTATTGTGCTACTAACGCACACCATAACACAATAAAACTAATAAAATCTATATCTATATGCGAGATTGGAACCCCTTCGTGCGCTCTTCAACGCGTATTTGGACGCATTGTTCGAACCCCTTGCGCTGTAGACTTATATTCCCCCTTTCTGAAGAGGTAATTTCAGAAGTGGTTTTCCCTTGCTTTCCATTTTATGATAGATGGTAGTGGGACGTCGTGGTAGCGAATGATGGCACAGACACGAGCTTCGTGTACAATCAGTTAATTTACAATATATTACAACTATGTACGACTCTGAGACTATATCGGCAATTCTGCCTCCGTTGCTCCTACGCACACTTCTCCCTATACCCTGGTTAGTATACATTCTCCACCCCGACGATTTACCTTGGCGGCACCCAGTGCAACACACTCGCCGTGTCTGGAGGAATATACTTCGCCTCCCGGGCGAGCAGTTGCGACCTCACGCGAGGCGACCAGGAAAAGAAGTGCCTCTGCCTGTGCATCTGTTGCATGCATATTTTTGGCGGTCACGTGATCGCCCGCAGCCTCAGTGCGCAGGCGGCCGCAGGGCTAGCATACGATAGCATACATTCGTAAGCACGTCCTTGCATCTTGGGCAGGGGGCGGGGCCTTAGCTCCCCCTATGGTTACGTGTATTTCCATAGCCACTGGCCTCTCGAAAGCATGCCTGCCAAGGAACGATGTTACAGCAGTCTTAACATTACAGATACACGTAAATTATTGATTGATTGATTGATTTTTTCGTGTTTCCGGGCGCGTCAACTGCTTTGGTCATTAGTCCCGTTAGTGTAGTGCATGTTTTTTTCGGGAGATGGCTGTGATCTTTCCCCACTGGATGGCGAGATCCGGCGCCGACCTACCGTCGGTTAGAGGGGTTTCCCCTTAACCTGGACTCTCCTACCAGCGGGACACCGCCCCAGCCAGAACAAGCTCTAAGCTCCCGACCGGTCTCCCGGAATATGTGATAGTGTAGTGCATGTCACTGTAAGTGAGTGTGTGTGTGTGTGTGTGTGTGTGTGTGTGTGTGTAAGGGGAGAGGATAGGACAAGAAAGAGGAAGGGCAGATCGCGCGCGGTCCGTGGCCCGTTTGGTAGAGTACTGCTCCGGCATTCGCATGTTGATCGGAGAAACCACAAAAAACTACCGATCAGACGTAAATGATGATACATAAATTAGTATAGGAACGATGATGGTTCAGGTGTCATTACGCAGCCATCCCCGCCACAACCCATGACGAAAACTCCAATACGTTTCCGGAACTCGAACCTGCAGCCTTATGCTCCGCATGCTGGGTTGATGCTCAGTGCCCGAAGCAAGGCCGACCAACAGCGCTATGGACCGCCCACGCACGTGCAGTGTGCCCGGGCGACCGGAGAGGAAGCCTCTCGCCGCAACCCATCAACCCTGCAACGCAGCGGTGAACCGCGCGATCGAGGCAACTTTGATCGGCCCGGCCCCGCCCCTCCCAGCCCAGCCTCCCAACTTTAGTGGCGAACCCGGTTGTCCCCTTCTGCCATGCTTCCTAACAAGGCTTCAGTGGCTTCGTATTTGCTGGTCCAGAACATGGCGCATCCACTCATCTCAGTATTAAACGCTCCGAGAGCGTCTTATTTTTATAGATGTGTCCCGTGAGAGAACTAACGTCATTCTGCTAAAATGGCAGCAGACTGGTTTTTTTTGTTTATATTATATATATATATATATATATATATATATATATATATATATATATATAATTATGTCACACACAAAGTCTGCACATGTCAAATTCAACTGAATTTCATCTAATCAGAATATTTTCTTCTTCCTTTCTTGCTTCGTGCCGCATACCAATAATTTCTTTTTAGAATTAAGAAAACTGCATTCCACCGTATTTAATATTTTCAAATTTTTGTGATGGTATCTCTCGCACTCACTTTTATCTTTTTTCAGATTATTTCACGGTGTAGATATAAGGTGATAAACTCAATTGACAATGGACTTTATCATTTTTAATATACACAAATTTACAGGTAATATTATCTCCTGGGCGGAATTACGCCGAGTACGCATACGAAATAATATTTCATCAGTCATTTCAACGAAATGGAAACTTCATAGAAACGTAGCGTGATAAACAGATCCGAGAACCAAAAAAATTAATAGAGCACCATGACACATAAGTAACGACTAATACTAAAAGAGACCCACTTTTCCAAATTTCACTCAAAATGTGTACATTATTTTATAAAGCTGACACATTAAATTCTCTTTGAAAATTTTCTGTTACCCCCCTCCTGAAGGCCCACACTCATCATAGATGAGGGCTTCTTGGTTGTTCTGTTTCGGGATCTCTGCGGTATGTTTCTCTTTTAATCAAGTGAGCCCAAGAGTACACTAGTAAGCGAGTGTGCATGCAGCCTTGCGTGAATGCAGCCGGTGGAGGGCTCGCCCATCCCTGGGCAACCGGCGGCCGCCGCGCCGATGCAACTGGTGCTCGCGTGCCGAGGGCCCGTTTCGCCCCGCCCCTCCCCCGCCCCTCTCGCATCCCCACCCACCCACCCCGCCCCCACTCTCACCCGGAGCGGCGGTTCGTTTACCTCCGTGAAGAACCAGCTGACCGGGGATCGATCAGGCGCCGAGAGCGATGGGGCCAGTAGCGGAGAAGAAATACAAGGACGAAGAAGAGGGAAGAAAGAGGAAGACTGGAGAAACAGAGAAAATAAGGATAAAAAAGGAAAGGCAGGAGAAAGAAAAGCAAGAGGTGGAAGATAAACACCATGAGGTTGAAGAAGAAGAGAAAGAAAGGAAGGAGGAGAAAAAAATAGATCGAAGACAGGAAAAATAAACAAAAGCAAAGGCGAAGATGGTGAATAAGGAGGAGGCGTCTATAGAAAAGCAGGTGCGAGCCCATTCTGAACTAGAGGTAGTATCGGCAACGGTGGCAATGCCAGACTCCAAGGCAGTGTTACTTGGCAAGGTACTTTGAAACAGAGAGGAGTTCATTGACGATAAGCAACCCAAGTAAAGAACAATATTAAACGATTTAGGCATTTTGTTTCTAATTTAAAATTCTATTATGCAATTTGTATTCATCAACTGAGAAATGTTAAGTTTCATCTCATTGAAAATAAGAAGAATAAATTAAAAGTTAGTGCGTAAATGTTATACGTGAAAAACTCAAAGTAAAAAGTCATCAAACGTCTTTCCGAAAAAAAAATTCAAACGTACGTCAATTCTAAATCTGCTATGAACTTGTGCATCAATATGCAGTATGTGTTTTTAAACAAATTTGCATTATTTGATTGTTTCTTTAAATTTTTGGAAATTTAATTCCATTGATTAGTATTTTTCTACGTAGTACAAAAATCGTAGGAAAATCTAGTTACATTTATATAATAGAAAAATATGAATGCAGCAGTTCTCACTACTTTTTTTGTTATGGCCCATTTGCAGATAAAACATTTCAACGCCGTAGAAAGTAATGAAAATTTAATGTGGTTTAAAATTCCGGTTCATGAATTAATTAAATACTTTGTGGATTTTTCAAAAGCATTCTATATTACATTTTCTCTGGAACACACGTGACACAGCGGTACAATTCATTCTTATCATACATCAGTTGTTTAATGGAATCGTTATTGTTTTTTACATTTTATATAGAAAATTGAATGGTTGCCTGAGAAATCTACCAATAAATAATATTTATTTTATAGTCATTTCATTCTGATAATACAAATCTAATGCAAGTATTTTTTTATTTTCTGTACTGTTCTTACATAGAGTTTTTTATGAAAGAAGTAAAACAAAATGATGAAAATATACGTGAGATAATACGGAAATGAATTGATTGATTGATTAGTGATTCCAGGCGCGGCAACTGATAAGGGCAATAGTGTAGTGTAGATTTTAATCTCGGGAGGGGGCGGCGGTCTTACCCCGCTGGATGGCGAGATCCGGCGTCGACCTAAGCCGTGTTTTTCCAACCAGGTATCTCCCACCAGTAGGGAACCGCCCCAGATCGGACATGCTCTAAGACCTCGACAGCTCTCCCGACATGTGTGGTAGTGTAGTGCATGTAAGAGTAAGTGAGTATAAGCAAGGAGTGAGAATAGGTCAAGGTAGAGGAAGGAAAGATCGTACGCGGTCCGTGGCCCGTTCGTTAGGGTATGTCCCGGCATGCGCCTGGTGTTCATCGGAGAAACTATAGGTAATTGCCGATCGCAGTAGCCGGCCGCTAGAATTCTCCTCCAGACAGCGGCTCATCTCGACCCAGCTATATAACTAGTGTCGAAAATCCTGCCACCGTCGGGACTCGACCTCTAGAACCCCCCGGTCGGAGGTTTTGCAATGACATCAATTAATGCACTGAACTAGAAACCTAAGACGGTCAAATATGAGTTAATTTGCTATTTAAAGAATTTCATTTTCACATTTCATGATTTTCATTTAAAGAATGTCACAATTCATTAATGAGTGGCGCAAATATTTACATATATTTTTCAATAAATTTACATGCCATTAATAAAAATACATATTGCGAAATTATTACGGTATTTTATTATCTAATATATAACCTTTGGCAAGTTTAACCAAAAACATTTATTTCTTCGTTATGTTAAAAATTAAAACGAAATATGTCCAATTTTCCCAAATGTATAAAATGAAACGAAACATTTAAAATATTCACAATGAATATATAAAGCTACAAATAAATGAAAAATATGATTCGTTCGCTCTGACGTATTTCTGATGTTGATCAAATAAAAAATGCTGTTTTTTTAATTAAGTAAAGTTCCATGGTTGAAATATCTCCAAATATTCCACTATTCAATATTGCATCTTGATTGCATAAAAGTCGTTAACTGTATTTGTGCACTCAATTCAGACTTAAAATTTGGACATATGATATTCGTATTTATTTTTATTTATCTTCTAATACAAAACAATTCACTGGGTTCATTTAATATTTTTCAATTACATTTATTGTTTGTACATTGATAAACATTTTATATGATTTAATTTGATTTCTCATCAAAAACAGTAAAAACTGTATGTGATGTATGGAGAAGAAGAATGATAATATGCGTACATTTTTCTTGAGTACCAAAACCCTTATCTAACTCTTTTATTAAACTCTGTTAATTGATGAATAAATGTACCTATGAAGTGTGATTATCAGCATTTGAGGAAAGAAATCATATCTCCCGAGTAAAAGGAAACTTATTTGCTTTGGCAAATAAACTACAGATTTGATTTTTTAGTGTTGGTGAAACATGACAACTCTCACCCGTGAAAAATGACAAACCTTACTTGTTCCTCAACCAGAAGAAAGAGAGTTCAATAAAAAGGAGCGTCAACAAAACCTACACACACAGTTTAGCTACCTTATATCCAGAAGCAAACACGGGACCTAGTCAGTCTCTGGTCAATGAGTCACGGAAAGAAACTTGATCGAGTTAGGGTTATTAATCCAGAAGTGAAGTTCAATACTTGATTCAGTCACATTTAGTCTTTTAGAATTTAGTAGTAAAAGGTAATTAATACATTTATAAAATTATTACAATAAATATGTTCGTTTATTGTGGTCATTATAGTATCATGTATAGAAACAGTTATGCAACACAAAATACTTTACTTGGTAATTAAATTTTGTACAAATTTCAATCGTTAAATCTTTTCAACACCCGCCTGTAACCACATTATAAAAGAGCGCTATTTCATTTTTTTTATTTCAAAATCTATTCCTCAATATTAGCTCTTTAAACTGTTTCATCGTCTTTTTTAAAAATATTAGTAGTTTTCAATTATACTGTTTGAGTCTTTCATTTGATTGCTAAAGTGTTAGAACGGGAGAAAGTGCAATTCTATAATATTACGAAACCCCTATCAGTGATACGAGGAAATATGTTATGTTCTACCACCACAAATCGTATATTACAATGCCTTGTATTTCAGAAAGTAAGATAGGTTCGCAAAAATCGTTTTTCATTATATATTGAAAACTTCCTTAGACTAGATGCATGTGCAAACGTTACATACATTTTATAAAATCCTGCATATTTCAACATTTTTTATAACTTAATTAATCTCAAAATATTAGGGAGGAGGGAAAAGGGCAACTTCCTCCCTTGGCATTCCTTAGTTTCTCCAGGTTGTCAATGCGAACAAAACAGATTGAGTAGTCGTGACACGCGCAACATTGAAATATGTTTCTCTCTACGAGAGCTGAAAAACAAATTGTGAAATATCTTGTGCACGTTTAAAAGTAGGTTTGCATAATCTTAATGAAAGTTTCTAGCAAGGAGATATAGAGGTTAAGCTTTTCAAACGTGCTCTTTCTTCCCTACAGATCCACATCTGAAGCTGAGGCCACGATGGCAGTATCTACGTCGGCAAAGAAGATTGCGACATGAAAATCAGCGATCTGAGGAAAGCGTAGCAACACAAAACAGGTATGCCAACCTTGATAAATTACATACCAACGAATCATTTCATATTGTAGTTTGTTACATATATAAGAAGAAGCTGATACGAATGAGCGCTGAAGTACAATACATAACTACAAACTCTGAGAAAATGCCATATTACCGATTTTTTCAAAATACCATACCCAAGTGATTTTTGAAAGGTAACTTTTATTTGTCATTAGTTATTCTGTACTCTAAATAAAATATTGCTGTTTATTTTATACTATATTTTTTAAAATTTGAAATTATGCAAGTTAAAAGTATATTAATATAATGTTTATATTATATAAATATATATAATACATAAATCTTTTGAATGATCACAATAGTTCATGTTCAAGAAATCTAAGATTTAATGATATTTTTTAGAGAGAAGAAGACAGGCCATGGTACTCGCCTACTACTATGCCACCCGCTCAACATGGTTGCTTTGCGTGATGCCGTTTGTACCGCAGACCTGGAAACGCGAGTTTCCCTTTCCAGGGAACAAGTAGTCTAACAATTAAAGTGTCTACTCCGGTGAAAAATCCTCTGAGATCTGCAAATAATAATAAACAAATAACCTGCAGAAAATGTTGCCAATGTCTGTCTTCTTTTGAGCGAAGTATGTTTTTATTACAAATACGAATGTAAGATTCTGTTCGGGACATATTCTGCACCTGAAATAGGTGAAAAATCAGTTTTGAATTGGATGAGATGTTCCGAAAGGTGTTAATGATTAATCTACTTGTCAGCTCGAAAAAATTGGAAGAGCAGTGCCCGGATAAAGAAGTACCACACGATTAGCGATTCACCATAGATCTGCATTGCATTCTGGAATGTATCTAAGGAATTCGTGGAAAACATCTTGACTTTGACATTCCCCTTCAATAATAGTACTTTGGTGTAATCCAGCTAATAATACCTCCACATTTCTGCGAAGAAGAACTTGAGATGATTTGGAAATCGCAACATTTGGATAGTTCATGGCCACGATCATATTCCACTGGAAGTAAACATGATCTCTTCCATAAGTTTCCAATGCCGCTAATTGCCGAAGTGATTCTGATGGAAAGACCAATTACGGATTGGCAGTAAGGAAGTCTCTTAGCGACCAGGGATCTACCTATATTTTAAAGACAGAAATATAAAATTAATATTCGAAGTTAAATTTTTGAGCCGGTAGATGATGAAATTAAATTAATTTAAAAATAAATTTTAAAATTAAATTAATTTTTTCGCCCGCATGGAATCTTGCATGTCTAATCAAATCTTTAAGAAATTTACTAATAGCGTTAAAAAGTTGCTAACAAAGCATTTTTTTAATTAGTAAGAATTATAATAGCTTTAACCAGTTAATCTAGCACTACCGTATTAGAATTATAAACATTATAAAATTTTAATTAGTTGAAACCCGCCATAATTTGATGAAAACAGAAAAGAATGTCATAGAAGAGTGTTTTGTAATCCCAAGAATGTTTAATATTTTTCTTGTCTTCGAATATCTTTTGAATTTGTCCCAAGAAAAATAACCACCATACATGAAAATACGTTTGATTTCAATATAATTTTTAAATTAAGCCCAGCATTGAATTTGGTGCATTTTAACTGTTCTTGAAGAAATGCCTCAAAATAATCTTCAGAAAATTACACCTCGCACGAATGAACCATTGAGAGGATCAAACTGCGTCATTATTCACGCTTATAATAGGCCAAAATTCTTTAGCAAATCTTCACATGGACTCGCCTATCTGATATAAAAAAATAGAGATTTCATCGTGAATAACATATATAATTGTTTTTGCAGTCATGGCCTTAGTAAGCATTACTATAACCTCTCACTAATAGATTTGCGAGAGTCTTGTGACAAAACTACGATCAATAAAGCAAAACTACGATTGGTTGCAACTCGTCGAATCAAATATTGAACACATTACGGAAGATAAACATTCATTCCGTTAATTTTAAGGTATAAATAATAGTAATTAACGAAACGAGTGTATAAAGTGGTGTATAATTGGATGAATAGTATGTTATTATACCTCTTTATACACATATGACGTTCAATAGTTTTTCGTTTCCAAGGACGAATAATTCAAATTTTAAGAAATTCATTCATATCTTTTCCATCTCAGACAGCATTTCATGAGGTAGTATTGCTTCTGGAAATGATCTATTTTGGTGGGTCTTGCATTGTTTTTGTTTCCACGAAATATTTTCAAATGGCAGGTACTTGACATACATCGGATTGAATATTAGAAGCCGACAAAGTAATGAAAATTTACTTCCCACGAAAAGTAAAGACAAGTATAACAGATAATACAACATGTAAAAATATTGGGAGGAAACTAGTCACTTCTGACACAGTTTTGTTGTAGCATAGTTTTTAGAACTGGTAAACACAACTGACGTTTACATTTTTTTACATTCGTAATTCTAAAAGCCAAATGTTTCATGTAAAATATTTAATTTATTCACGTTAAAATTTTATGTTGTCCATAAGTCAGCCAACTTAACGTTTACTTCCCCGTTTTAGAGACTCAAGAGTGCAACTGTTGCCAATAAGGCGGATACTTTGTAACTGTGCGGTGTGTTCATTGTACGTAAAGATTTCTTAAAATTTTTTTAGAAACCTGATATCCAAAAGTGCTCTTTACGATTACGGCAGTAAGAAATCACAAATATATGTCAGAAATCACAAATATTATTGAGTGACAATGATATCAGCTGAAAATGAGAAGCCTAGCTTTGCATATTTAGGGGCATAGGGGAGTAGCCAATGACTATATTCGATAGTATGTAAATTGTGTTATTGGTCACTCTGCTCATAATTGTTGACACATTGCTTTTAATCGCCGTTTAATATTATTTCACTCAGGTAAATCGTGTGTGGACCTAAAATAAGTGATCTTAAAAAAGCCAAAGAAGCCAAAGCACGTGCATGATCCAGGAGCCATGGCAAATGCTATCAAATGTATTAAAAATAACGGGGCATTTGTGCGTTTTGCTCAAAATCATTTGGTGTTCCCAGAACAAGTTTTCAGTATGGTTTAAATAATCCAGATCACAAAACACCTCTACTTTTTAATACTGTTTTATCTAAAGAAGAAGAAGAAGCCAGCCTAGTTAGCTGGATACTTGAACTAGCCAGGAAAGGTTTTCTATGGAAGAAGGAAGATATATGGAGTAACGTTCAACAAGTTTTAGCAGATAAACCGAAACCCAATCCATTCAACAACTGTCTAGGAAAAGGCTGGATCAAGGCTTTTTTAAGAAGACATCCCATAATCACTAGACGGACAAATGAAGCAGTTACAGCCGCTTGTTCGCGTGTCAGCGAAGGAGACATCAGAATAAGAGTTGAAGATATAGGGTACATCGAGGGAAGCAACTTAAATGACGAAATAAATGATTCTACAAGGGTCTATACTGTAGAACGGATGGATGGCAAGCAAAGTATTCTACGAATATATTTCATCGTATTCCATCCATTTCTATTTAAAAATGTCATCACACTCCTTGCGATTCTATTCATAGGTGGCCAGCGGATACATCTAAATTAAGTCGAATTTGCTCAGAGATGAAAATCGAGGATATTGAAATTTTCCCCAACACGTATATAAAATATTAATGTTATTATTAATCTGCATCTTACAAATGGTGTTTTCATGGGTAATATAATAATTAGTAAAAAATATCGTTATACTAATTGTTTCTGTTAAAAATAATCGAGTGGTCAATCACTGTCATCTTGTTGGCTAATCACTGTACAAAATGACACGTTTTTTATTAAACAATAATGTAAGGTTTATTTTCTGATATAAATTACGGTTGGTATAAGTAAAATAATCATTGAACAGTAGAAAGTTTACAGCAAATTTTCAATTTTTGTGTTTTCAAATCAGTTAACGCTGTTACAACTCTTAAGCGGCCAATCACTGTACCGTTTACCCTAGTTTCTTAATTAAACGATTTCGCTCCTTTTCTGAATTCTGATTGGTAGATGTAAATTTTTAATATCACGGTGGAGTTTTAATTGTAAGCTTGCTATAACATAGAGATAATCTACGATTTTTCATGGAATTAATGAGCACATTTAGTTAATTAAACGAAAAAATTAGTAATTATATTATGCAATCGATTAAAAACAGAAAGATTAGTATAAAAATTGGTGGTTGTCACAAGGTTACATCAATGCACACTGAATTGTCCTGCCAAAAAAAGGTTTTGACAGACCAATTCACGTATAATGACAAACATTTATTAAAACATGTTTTTTCACAAGGATCACACAATATTACACAGCACATTCTCCCCAGGTATTTTTTTGACTTCAGGATCTTTACAGGTAAAAACTTAATGAAATAATTGTTATAGAAAAACTCCGCTCAACATAAGTTTATATTAAAGATTTTTTAAAATTTCTTTTACGAATACAGTGCTATGTTTCGAGGAAGAATATTTTCCTCATCTTCAAGCTGCAATGAAACAATAAATTTTGCAAAAACTCTGACAATTTAATACATCGTCAAACACAACGTTGACGATGAAAGAGAATTATTAGAACAAATACGTCCTTTTAATTGTTAAAATCTGTTAAAGATATTAATAAAAATGTATTAATTAGCACTCGATTTAAAATTTGGAGACCCAGCATTCAAAACCGCGAAGACATCTAATAATACTTCTAACTAACGGCAAGCAGTACAAAAGCACCTTTATCATGGCGACCACATATGACATTTAAACATGCAAAATAACATGTAAAATATGCTCTCCTTTTTCTTTAAATTTGTTCACAATTGAGGCATTCGGGTATTCGAGAATTTCTGATATTTTACGAAACTAAAATTATTGACTTACAACGGATCTCTTGTAAATAAGAAACATGAGGTCTCTTTATATCATATTAGTTTTAGAATCCAGAAAATTGACAATGAAAATACATTCATAATTTGTTTTATTAGTTATGTGTACTACACTTCTCCAAATATGATCTTTGCTAATACGATCGTTGCAATTTTGTAAGTAATGTGAAATGTCAGTTATCACTATCTCCGCCCGAACGCCTCAATTGTAATTATGCAAATGTAAATATTTAAGGGGTTAGGTGGAAGAGCAGGCCTTACGATCTGAGCCTCGCCAGTTATAAAGATATTATTATTATTATTATTATTATTATTATTATTATTATTACATTTCAACTATTTAGTCGCCACGAAATGGAAGTAACGGCGGGCTCAGTTCTGCTAGGACAGGAGGGTGAAGGGGAAGGAAAAGGAAAATAATGTAGAAAGGGAAGGGAAGTGAGGTGAGGTCATGAAGACTAACGTTACGGGAAGGACAAAAATTGTATGGAGTAATCCGCATACGTCCCAAAGTACATGGGATGAAAAAATGTAATATTCTAACATGTTAATTTACGGAATATTCTTCAAAATTAGATAATTAAATAGGATAAAAATATGAGTAGTTTTCGCGATTTTAAGAGAAGTATTTGAAGGAAAAGACAAAACGAATCGAGCGATCGAATTTCACATTGTTGATTTGGCAATCCCGCGGCAGCGCTCGCCTCCGTCGCCACCGGAGTCGCCTCGGGTTTATAAATTGCATTTTTATTTACAGCTAAAAAAAGCATCTGACAGCGTTGTTGGTTATTATTTCACATATATAATATATTGAATATACGAACGTTCGGAATTCAATGGCAGGAAACTAATTTCATTTAAACATTTGAATTTTCAATGACAATTAATTTATTATTTACGTCAAAAACAGTTAAAAACTGTGTGGGATTAAGATATGTAGTATCGCGCTTCAATTGATTGGGAGCTTTTAAAGTTATAGCTGAAGAGTAAGTAAGACATACATTGCAATGTTATCGTTATTATTATTATTATTATTATTATTATTATTATTATTATTATTATTATTATTATTATTATTATTATTATTATGCCTCTGGGATGGCTCATGGGCAGTGACTAGCTTCCTGTGCTGTGGTCGCAGGTTCGATTCCCGGCCGAGGCAAAAATAAAGTTGTAGCTTTCCTTCAAAATCTTCCCAGCTTCTGTAGCTGTGTAACGAAGAAAAGCTCACGCAGGTGGATCTTGCTAGTTACGGTGAAGAGAAGACTTCATGTTCGCCTCATGTCGCTCTTACCTCCAAATATGGGAATTTAACTAGGCCCACGCATGGGGGACACCGGCCAGCCGCTGAAGTCGGACCGCTGACCCAATCACGCCTAATATTATTATTATTATTATTATTATTATTATTATTATTATTATTATTATTATTATTATTATTATTATTATTTTCAGCAGCAGCACAAGCAGAAGATCGCTTAAACTGCTACCAAATGATATTGCTTAATTGTTATCAATATTACGAGAAAGTGTGTTCTGTTATTGCACCACTAGCTTCTATACGCAAATACATATTAGAAGGTTAGATAAAGTGCGTGCTTCAACGTTTGGAATACTTGCTCTTACACCAACAATCGATGTATCAATTCCTCCTCTCTATCGTCTTTTGATCTGGCTATTTTCGACGTCACCAGTCTACCGCTAACGCGCTCTCGGGCTAAAATGTCAGCGGTCAAACATCTGGCCGCACTCTTTGTCAGACCACATCTCGACTCTCCCACATTTCCTGTCTGTCCGCGTTCAACAGAAAGCCTGTCAGAAAATTGCTAGGGGGGACAAGGTGTATTTTGAGCCAAAAAATCAGGGAAGAGTAATCAAACAAAAATACATCTCCATTCCAAACTTGAATGTCGTTCACTAAAGTTCAAATAAAACGAAATCTAAACTTCTCTTTACTTATTTGTCTTCTACGTTCATCTTATTTTTGACAATCAGTTTGAATCACAACGACCTCCTCAGAGGTAGTGACATCTAAAAATACTTTGAAAATGTGTCAGATTTACTTAAATTATTTATTAAATAACTGGCATGATATCGATGTACACACACAAAACAACTCCTCAAATTAATCAATATCAGCAGCAAGATATTGTGCATGTCACCAAACGCAGACACAATTTACGGCGAATTCTTCAAATTTGTAGGATGGAAGGGCGAGTATTGTTTAAACTATGGATCACCACTTCGCGGTGAGTTATGAGCACACAAGTAATTTCCTCTGTAAGCTCCTCACTTTGGCGTGTCCATGTTAAATCCACGGGAACGATATTCTATTATCACGTAGCGTACAGCCCAAGAGACTTCTGACCTTTAAAACGACCACGAGCATGTGGATTATTACCTTCACTCAGAATTCTTTTACTGTGTGAAAGATATTCCTTTTGTCTAAGAGCGAAAATCAATGAACATAAAGCTTTGAGCAATGAAAGTTGCATGCCTGGTAGGGCTGTTTCGAAATAGCTAGCTTTGCTCGAAGACCGCGCGGCGCGACCACTCTGTCGGGGTGAATGTGCTCGGGGTGAATGCCAGGTCGCCGCGTAGAGCGTAGCACACTGCAAGCGACGCATGGCGTATGGATTGATCGATTGATTGATTTTTTCGTGTTTCCAGGCACGCCAACTGCTTTATTCATTAGTCCCGTTAGTGTAGTGCGTGTTTTTTCTTCGGAAGATGGCGGTGATCTTCCCCCGCTGGATGGCGAGATCCGGTGCCGACCTACCGTCGGCTAGTGGGGTTTCCCCCTAACCAGAACTCCCCCACCAGCGGGGCACCGCCCCAGCCGAGACAGGCTCTAAGCTCCTGACCGGTTTCCCGGAATATGTGGTAGTGTAGTGCATGTTAGTGTAAATGTGTAAGGGGAGAGGATAGGACAAGGAAGAAGAAGGACAGATCGCGCGCGGTCCGTGGGCCATTTGTTACGGTA
Organism: Teleogryllus occipitalis; assembly: GCA_011170035.1. Taxonomy (NCBI): domain Eukaryota; kingdom Metazoa; phylum Arthropoda; class Insecta; order Orthoptera; family Gryllidae; genus Teleogryllus; species Teleogryllus occipitalis. Next base: position 90,185 of record BLKR01009746.1, read on the forward strand.
ATGCTCCGGCATTTGCCTGGTGTTGATCGGAGAAACCACGGAGAACTACCGATCAGAGCAGCCGGCAGCTACAATTCTCCTCCAGACACCGACTGAATTTGACCTAGCTGAAAAGCTAGTGTCGAAGATCCTGCCGCCGTCAGGACTCGAACCTA
>BLKR01009747.1:0-90240 GCA_011170035.1 Teleogryllus occipitalis
GGCGGCGGGGCGGCGGGGGCGATGGGGCAGCGGGGCCGGCGGGGGCGGCGGGGGCGGCGAGGGCGGCGGGTGAGGCGGGGGAGGCGGGGGTGGCGGGGGCGGCGGGGGCGGCGGGGCGGGGACGGGGTCGGCGGGGACGGGGGCGGCGGGCACGGGGGTGGCGCCGGAAGCGACGCAATTACGCGCTCAGCGGCGCCTCCAGATGGCGCTGCCTGCGGCACTCGCCACTCCCCCACCCCTTCCCTCCGCTCACCTCCACAGCGCACGACGCGCGCCCTCGGCGCATGGCTGCCCGCGCGAATGGGCCCTGGAAAAAAAGACCTCTTCGAAACAGCGACAAGGGCGCCAATGGCTACTGACTGGCACGAGGGGTTAGGTTAATTTAAAATTTAAAATATCTTGCATAACGGATTCAGTAAGAAACATTTTTATATTATCATATACAGTGGGCTCTTTTCGATTCGAATTTGTGTGGAATCCTAAAAAATTCCAATTAGCTGAAATGATAATAAATTCACAAATATATTTTCTGGAAATAGCTTGAAAATTAAAAGCTATGTAGGTTTCACTTCTGCGTGCTTTTCCCTACCTTATTTTTGTAGAACTAAACCACGATCTATTTTATGCTTTGATATTGTGTGTGTTGCAATGATATAAGTCACTACTGTTGTAATATTTAACCTTTCTTAACGCGTCATCGACGAGTCCCCATAGACCCGTTAGTTATGTAACAGATTTTCACTTAATTCCGGATTTGTTATTCCTTTGAAATTTGTAAAATTCAGGATTACGTTAATTTAAAAAATTTGAATAAGTAAAAACATGAAAAATTCAATTTTCTCATAAGTCTCATTCTATTAATTTTTAATCACTTGGTACGTTAATTTTCAGTTGTCGTTTCAGCAATTTTCAGTACCTGTAAATACCTGATTAGTGTTTATTAAACGTAGTGTCTTCTTTCTTTTTAATACTTTGACGTTCGTTGTTCTGCGTATAGCATATTAAAAGTTTTATTAAACTTTTTTGCTGTCCAAATATGTCTTCACATGTTAATAAATTATGTACTGTGCCGGGAAAAACAATGGAACGAACACTGCGATAATTATTTTCGTTTAGCACATTACTCGATTTATAATAATGTTTCATCAAGGTGATTATTTGGGGAAGTGTTGTTAGGAAGAAAATTGTTAGGAAGTTACAGGTAGAGGTCGGCTTCGACCATGTTATTCAGCTGATGTAGAAAATTTCGCAAACACCGATGGGAATCGAATCTAGTTCCTCCTGGTCTACGAAGCTTCAGTCGCGGACTCGCAACTTTTCTGAAAAATACCAGATGAATTTAACTTAGTGGTTGTCTCTGCAGCGACTCTGGCCGAGAGGTCCTAGAACTCCAATCCCGACGATGGCTAAGTACTTAGAGTGAATTCAGCCGCTGTCTGGAGGACAATTTCAGCGGCAGGCTGCTCTGATCGTTAGTTTTCCGTGGTTTCTCCGATCAGTACCAGGCGAATACCGGAGCAGTACCTCGACAAACTGGCCACGGATCGCGGATGATCTCTCCTTCCTCTTCTCTCCTCTTACATACACTTATACTTAAATACACTTCACTTGTCACACGTGACAAGAGACCAGTCGAGAGCATAGAGCTTGCCCCGGCTGGGGCAGTGTCCCGCTGCGTAAGATATCTAGAAGAAACCAAGAAGTAGGTGACAATCCGACGTGTAGAACGGTGTTGGATCTCACTATCCAACGTAAGTACTGCTACCTCCCCGGAATAAAGTATTCCCAATACCAACAGGATTAATGACCAGAGCAGTAGCCGTGTTCGGATACATCAATCAATCGGACATTACGACACGGTACTTATATTACGACTTCCGATGTGACGGGGGGGGTGAGAATCCGAGAAACTGCCTTGGGTTCACGCGCATGCGCAGATACGTCGGCGATGACTCGCAGTCTCTCGAGGGCTGCAAATTTGCCCGGTCGCGGACGCCCACTGCAGTAACGAGGCAGGGCGTCGCCTTTCAGAAGGCGCCCTGCGCCCGCCACCCGTCCCACGGGTCGCGACTTCCCGTGGCTGCGCGATCGAAGCGTCACCCGCCAATGCTGCATGGGGAGCGCTAGCGGTGCGGAACCGTCAACAAACATTCTCATATGCGTGGAAGGAAGTGCGACGCAGTTCCGTCAGAAAAAAGGGTATTTTCTCTTCTTTGGTAAATGAGCGGCGAATGAACTATTCTTCATCGAAAGTTTATTATTTTTAGTCCCTGGTATAAGCGCATTACTTGTTCATTAGGGATACGAAAAAAATACTAATCGTATTTTCCAAAGGAAACGTAATATTAAAAAAAAACACTTTTTAAACGTGTAATTTGTAAAGGATGTAAACATTCCTTCTGGATTTTCATTGATAAACAATTGCAAAATTAAACATTCAAGCGACACTTTTATAAATATTTCTCGCAGTTCAACTTTCCTCCTTCGAATATTTTGGGTTTAAGCTCAGAGGCAACAGTTAAAATATTATAAAATTACTTTAAAATACGTTAATTTTCAGTTGTTGTTTCAGCAATTTTCAGTAGCTGTAAATTGTGTTATTTTCTTTAATATGCGTAAATAAGACTTTCTCAAAAACAGCATTTTATTCTTTAAATTTCTTGTAAGGACAGAACACAATACACTGGATAATATAGCACAAGTAATGTGAATTTCTTCACACTAAAAGAGGATAAGTTGGATATATCGCGCATTCCGTCTAGTTTCTGTAGTACTGATAGGCTGCTCTGTAGTATAGATTATGTATAATCTATCTGTAGTATAGATTCGCTGCTCTTAAACCTAATTAATCTCAACAACTGAGGTGTCAAAAGAAAAAGAATTTCAGGGACGTAGCGAACTCTTTGTCTACTTTACTAATATTAATATTTGTTGAAACTAGTAATTCTACATCACTTACATTCTTCAATTAACTGTAACGGTTACGTAAGGGCGTAAATATACATTTGTGTAATTTTTGTATACGTGTAATCGATATAACTACCATTTTCAAAAATTAAGAGTATGTACTTGTAAGTTCCGTGTGTTCCATGAATTCGTATTAAAAATAATATTCGCAACACGTACGGAAATGATTTTGACACAAAATTTCAGACGTTGCTATTAACGCCTCATTTAGAAACATTTAATTCGTTCTCCAAAGACTAACTTTCTTCACTAGTCAGTAAATATTGTATTATTTTAATTAACACATTGAAATGAAGCAGAAAGCAAATTTGCTGAAATATACATATTTAAATCTCTTAACTTGAGCCTTAACTCGGTCAGTTTCATCTGAAACGCTCCCCTCCGCCACCAGCAAGGGCGAGCAGCGTGAGCGCAACACGAGCGGCAGCAGCCTGCCCGCCCTCGCGCCGAGGCCCTCGGCCGAAGGGAGCCATAAGTTGGCGGAAGCGCCGCGCCCTTCCGGCGTCCCAAAGGCCCTCCCATCATCCCCTGGCGCTCGGCTGCGGGAGGCGGGCGCGGTGTGGAGTGTGGAGTGTGTACTGTTGCTCCTCCCGGACTCCCTCGGCAGATGAGTTATCGCGCGGCTTGTTACGAACGGCGAGGCCACGGACCTACTGCAAGGCGAGAACTGTTGGACGCGCGCGACAAATGGGAGACCCGTGGCACAGCAATGTGTCGCGAAACGGGTGTTGAGCGGAAGTATATTAATTAGAATTGGTTGTGCTACAGCAGGACATACGTTCTCGCTTTAATTGTAACTTTCGCGATTTTCGAAAATTCAGAGAGTTCAACGAAAATTGAACTTGTGCAATTTTTATAAGCGTACTTTCTCAGAATCCAAGAAAAATTAAAGAAAACGTTTGGAGTTGCTTTTGAGAAAATATTTAAAATTGGTTTTATTGAACGTAAAAATACGAACAAAACATTAATTTTAGTCAAAACGTTATACATTTATTCATTTAAAGATCTAATTTTGAAAAAAATGATTTCATTCAGAAGAAAAATCTCTGTCACATTATTCTTTCTGTTGCAAGGCGCCGATATTTTTAAACTTTTGCAATATTAGAAAATTCAACGAAAATTGGACCTGTGCTATTTCGAAAAGTGTTTAGCTCTATCTGCTAGAAAATTTAAACCAAAAAGTTTGTACCATTTTGTAATAAAAATTCGAAAGTGTCCTCGAGGCTTCAGGTAAAATACTCCCACCAAAATTAAAATATCCGCTTAAAATTCAAAAGGGGCGAAACATCATTTAGATCGATCGGACAATGTCAATTTTGGTGGAAATCCTGCTTACACTTTAGCCGTAGCGTTGTTCACAGACGGACAGATGGATAGACGTGTTGCCGTAAACCATTTTTTTTTCGGAATCAGTGACATACAAAACATAGATCCAGACTACACAAATTGTTAGAGAAAGTCATATACTACATATAGAAACAAGAATTTCCCCATTTTTCGGTTTCAGGGACATACAACACGGTTTCTTTTAATAGACGTTTTCGTTGCAGCATTTCATAATTTTCTCTCTACTTTGTATGTAGTATGCGAGAAATTAAAAGTATGAACGTACTAAACTTTGAGACTAATACTAAACAATTGCGTTAAAAGCTGACAAACAAACTGTTTTGTCAATAATTATATTATTTGTAATTTTATTGGAAAATGTTGGCTTGTTAGCATAAGATCAACGAAGGTTGTTGGAAATAGAGCTAAAATATTCAAGTTGATAGGTAGACGAATCAGCAAAAAAGCCACCAAGCCACAGCGGATTTTGGGTTCGTCAATTGTCTCCGACGCTTGTGTCCGCCTTAGAATTACTCATAGCTCAACGGTAGTTTGACTTAATTTGGTTAATTTGATTTATTTTTCTTAAAGAACGGTGACTACTATGACGTATAATCTGCGCACGGTTTCTTGAATTCGAATGTGAAGGTAATTAACTCATTTTCAAGAAGGGTAATTTCATAGCCAAAATTAGAAAGATTGTAGAATGCTTCATGCAAACATTTTTAAGAATTGGCCTGGATGGTGCTGAGAGGGGCTAAAGTATTTTCATTACATGTGTTACGACTGCAGTGTAGAAAACCATTGTGACAACTAGATGGCACGTTTCGTTGTATAATCTAGAATATCCTAAATGAAATACACTGATTTGAGTAATATTTTAACTAACTTCTTCGTATTATTAAAATACCCCTTGCGGTTATGCAACCAAATACTCTTTGCTGCCGAAACAATTGCCAACATCCTTCAACTTCTGCGCTCAAACCTAGGTAATCCTCTTTCAGTTGATTGACTGATTGCATGATTGATTAATTGATCGATGTTTCCGGGCGCGTCAACTACTAAAGCCATTACTCCTGTAAATGTAGCGCATGTTTTTATGGAGGGAGGTGGCGGGGAACTTCCCCTCACTGAATGACGAGATCCGGCGCCGACCTACTTCGGTTGCGGGGTTTTTCCCCACTATGTATCTCCCATCAGCATGGCACAGCCCCAGCCGGGACCAGCTGTAAGCTCACGACTGGTCTCTCGATGTGTGTGGTAGTGTAGTGCATTTGAGAGTAAATGTCTGTAAGTAAGGGATGAGGTTAGGTCAAAGAAGAGGAAGGAAAAATCGCTTGCGGTGCGTGGTCCGTTGTTAGGGTACTGCTACGTTAGAGTACCCGTTGCTAGGGTGCTGGAAAATCCCCAGTGTCGGTTCTGGAACCCTAGGACCTCTCGGTCAGAGTCGCTGCAGGTACAGCGAAAATGCTGGCTCTGAGCTAAACTCATCCGGCCTGTACAAATGAGCCGGCCTCTGATACAATAAATAACTATTGCGATACAATACAATTACGATACAATAAATAACTCTTCGTATTTATTGATCATCGACAACTCTTATTAATTAGTCGCTACAATGCTATCTGAGCAGGAACTAAGGAATTGCTTATAGGTCCTATTCAAAGGCTCTGAGATGTCTTTTAGACTCGAAGTTCTTTTAAATATTATAAATGTACGAATTGAATCAGATTATTTTACTTATCTTCCGGAAGAAGTTATGTTAATTACTCAACAATACTACGACTTATAGTTGAACCCAGAAAACGTTTACTAACTTTTTATTTATTTACTATTTATTAGTTTGACTAAATCAATTCATTTTGGAAAAATACTGAATAAAATATTATTTATAATTAAGTATCCAGGAGGTATTAACCATAAGTATCACCTGAATCCTTTATCATTATGAATTACCACAATATCTCTGCTGTCACCACGGAGTATAATATCTATCTATCTATCTATCTATCTATCTATCTATCTATCTATCTATCTATCTATCTATCTATCTATCTATCTATCTATCTATCTATCTATCTATCTATCTATATCTATCTATCTATATCTATCTATCTATCTATCTATCTATCTATCTATCTATCTATCTATCTATCTATCTATCTATCTATCTATCTATCTATCTATCTATCTATCTATCTATCTATCTATCTATCTATCTATCTATCTATCTATCTATATCTATCTATCTATCTATCTATCTATCTATTTATTTATTTATTTATTTATTTATTTATTTATTTATTTATTTATTTATTTATTTATTTATTTATTTATTTATTTATTTGTCTGATTCGGAGGGCGTTGTGTTGCAGCCGCTGCGATGCGTGCTGGGCCCGCCGCCATCACCCCCGCCGCCTTGGCCGCTCTGGCCGCGCTGCTAGCTCTCCTAGCGGCCGACTGTGCAGCCTACAACGAAGACCGCCCCATCTACAAGTGGAGCCCTGTCTGGTTCAACCGCTACTTCCGAACCGCCAGCGCCATCAAGCGGGTACGCCGCGTCGCCCTCCTCCCTCTGTCCACATGTAGACCTGCGACCAAATCTCATTTGTAAATCTTCCTTTCTTCTTTTTCTTGTTCTTTTTCCTTGACAAGGGTTGGGAGCCAATGGCCCGTTCCGAGACTCAGAACTGCTCTGACCATCAATATCTCTGTATCCCTTAGGTTTATATAAGAGAGCTAACTTTGGTAGTCTATTTGACTCCATCCTGTTTACATGCTGGAACCATTTATGTTGATATTTTTTAATGTCATTTACTACACTGTCAGTCTCTTCCCATTTGTAAAAGTCACATTTCTTCCCATATTGTAAAATGATGACCGTTATTTTTATGGGTGAATTTTCATTTTTATCTTTATTTAAGTCCTTATTTCAATCTATAGTATTTGAACAGACATTAGACCAGTGGCGGCTTGTAGGGTAGTGCCAGTGTGCCATGGCACCACCAACAAAAAGGAAGGAAAATAATTGTTTCACCACAAATGTGTATAAAATATCGTTTCTTCAATTTTTTTCTTTATAATAGTCACTTAAATCGCGTCTTTCTCGCCCGTGCCGATAGAGTCGTTTGATCTTCAGCACTGCTTGATACAGTCGCAATCATCGACATCTTACGGCAGGACCGAGAAAGACGCAACAAGTTATGCCGTATTCCATCTTGGAGATACTACCCTCAGCTGCCACGTTAGAAGAACACTAGTATAGTATGCGGGCGGGATGGTGCCACAAGCGAACTGGCAAAGAAGTTCACATTCTCCTCCCCAGAGTGCACTAATGGCACTATCTTCAACGCGCAGACTATCTCTCACTCAGGATGACCCCGATGACCTGGTATTTCGTACATCTTACAACAATAATTTCAGAGGCTTTGAATTAACTACTTTCAAAGCGGTGTCTATAGATTTCGGGCTGTGTTAAATGTACAGCTGGTGTAAAATTAGGATCATCCTTTTATATGATGGTTGAATTTTAGTTATTGTCAGCATTTAAGACCAACTACAATAATTTCACAGGCTTTGAACTCACTAGTTTCAAAGTGGCGTCCGCAGATGTCGGGCTGTGTTAGAAGTACAGTTGGCGTAAAACCATGACCATCCTTTTTTATAACGGTAAAATTTTAGTTATTGTCAGCATTTAAAACCTTAACCAACCACAATAATTTCACAAGCATAGTTTCAAAGCGGCGTCCGCAGATGTCGGGCTGTGTTAAAAGTAAAATTGGTGTAAAATGATGGCCCCCCTGTGTTGTTGCAGGCGCCGGGCCCCGGCGAGCAGTGCGTGACGTACGGGCGGCGCTGCAGCTACTGGGGCATCCGCCTGCCGTGCTGCGAGGCGGACGCCAAGTGCCTCATGGAGCACTGCGTGCCCCTCGCGTAAGCACCCTGCACCACCACCACCACCACCACCACCACCGCACCACTCCACCGCACCACCCAGCTTAGCACCCACGGGCTAACAGAGCTGCTCGTTCTCTGCCGGCGCGGACCAAAAGCTTCAGCGCAGAGGCTGATCCAGATGGGACATGGGGCCTTGCGCTCACGCTTCATTTATTGATGTAGTTTCTCTCAATTATAAGAAATTTCCACATTTTGATCGCTTCACCCTCCAAAGGAGTATGCCCATTAAGAATGCACTTTTTTATCTTAAAATTAAATAGTTTCCGTTTTATTTCAAATATATCTACAGGGGGTCAAAACTGAAATTGTCTTGCCTCCTGTCAAAGAATTCTTTACCGATCTTCCTCTGCTTAATCGTTGTTTACGCGAGGACAGGAAGATGGTCGACAGTGCGCTAGTCAGCGATTGGCAGCTTGTAAATCACTGCGGTCAGCGCGGAAGTTAGTTCGAAGTACAGTGTCCAGACAAGACAAGGGTTGTCCAGACAAGAGGCACACTAAGGGAATGCTAAGGGCTCCTAACGGATAGAGACCTCCCAATAAGCTTTATACAAAAGTATAGCTAAAATATTTTAATATTAGATACATTGTATTTGCAAGTGTTATACTTAATTTAATACTTATTTTTATTGAATATAATCAGTATTTCAATATTATGTCGATGCTTAATAGTTTATCTTATTTCCCAAGTGACGCTTCTCCACGAAATACAAATTTCCAGAAAGAGAAAATATTCATTTTCAGCCTTATAATTGAAGATTGGATTCAAAGTTTTCGGATATCGGTTCACATAGGAGAAACGCAATATTTGAGAACAATATTTGGCAGCATTATGGAGAAGTGCCTTAAGAATACATTTATTGCCCCTAGGGCATTCATCCAGCCAACAACTGGTTACCCTTTACATCCTTATGGGACGCATATTAAAACATATATACTTGCGGTCTCCTCTGATCTGGGGTCAGCAGAACGCGAGGCCCTCCGCGACAACACATACGAGAGAGACAATGGACAAAACCACACACAAAGCGGGACTCGCACTCACGACCCTTTGGACCGAAACGCTGAGTCGGTACACGCTCTTAGCAATCTCGGCCATCCAGGTTGACAAGAATATATTGATACGTAAAATTATAAAACAAACGTAAACTGGGATACATCACTTTGGAAACAAGCTCTTCAATTTGGTCGTGCTTCGAGTTCCTTTAGACATTAATTCAGCCCCAGTTTGTCTTACATTTCGAGTTTGCTTAAAGTTTTAAGACAGTACAACAGATATATATTGCGAGGACAGACAATTGTCGCTATGGAAACGGGCATATCACAGTTGTGTTTCATGCCGTGTAAAATTGTAAACATAATCTGACTTACATCAAAGTTATCATTAACTTCAGATGTCCAGAGAGAACTTTTCGCAAAATAGCTACTGTCTTTTTGATGTATAAAAAACCGTTTAAAAAGAAGCATAATACTTTCCTCGTCCCTTCTTAACATATTTCGCAACCCAGATGACAGAGGATCTCGAGAAAAAAATAAATCCCAACAATTTTCACCCTGATTTTCGCGCGTAAACGACCTCACGGCAGAACATTACGTCAATGCTCTTTAGCCTAACGCACAACTATGTGTTCCCAAACATGTAATTATGCAGGCAATTTGAATACTTTTTATGAAATCTTGCACGTCCTTTCCCTCTCACAAAATGTATTAACACAAGATAATATTTTATCTGGCTGAACATTGGAGGAAAATCTTAATTTCATTTTCCTTTAATGTTTCCACAACTTAATAACTCTATCAAGGTATTACATTGTAAAATCGATGTTTTATTCCAAACTTCATTATAAATTATTATTATTATTATTAATAAAAATTATTGCTGTTCAGTGGTATGTTTGATCCCCCTCCCTTCAAAAGATTATAATATTTCTAGGAGTTGAAAATTATTAAATATTTTGCCTACTTGACGTTTCAGTTTTGCTATTGTTTATAAAAATCATTTATTTTATAATTGGCTCTACAATTAGAAAACTGCTCTTAAAAATATATTTAGAGTTAACAGATAGAAAGAAAATTTTATAGAATCAAGCTAAGTGATTTGACTCACACGTTGAGATATATTTCATTTCAGAAATCACAGTGCATAAAACATTTTGCCACGTAATATCTAGCGCGGAAAGAAGGGAGAAGGACACCAATATTTTCAAGTGCATCTGTTTTATTCCTATTTAATGTTTTACTAAAGGCACTTTCACATTATAACGATGACACTAATTCATTATACAACATTCAGAGCGAGGAACGATCATGTACACAAACCTTTGTTTCTGAACTTCATTAGTCAGAAAGTCAAAAATGCGTAGGAAAATAATACATGAAAAATCTAATGCACTGGCGGGCCTGAGTTTTCATAACTGAGGTGTAGGGCCAATTCGCACACTACTTTTCACCACTATACTCCCTCCACCATCACCACCACCACTACTACTACAAATTAATGTCAGATGATAATACTCCTTATGAACATTATGAATATTATGAACATTATCTTCCTCATCTTTATTTCAAATATTATCTTCAAGGCCGGGACGATTAGATATTCGAGTCCATGTGTCTTGAAAGTTGTGCGAAATTCGAAAACTCGAATTTTCACCCCTCTTTTGAATTCTAATATTTATTTTTAAAATCTCATTGCTTTATGCCTGCTTAACTCGCCCTGCTTTTAAGAATTTATGTAGCTTGTATATATGCTTTCATACACTTTACAAAGTACACTTGAATGAAAATTTTCAATTCAATATTTACACGTTTTAAAAGTAATATAGAATGCATTTGCTGATTTAATTCCAAAACCAGACTTTTCAAGAATTCCTTCAAACAGTTCCTTCAAAATTATTTGCCCTGGCTTTTATATATTTTTTAAAATGATCTATTATTATTATTATTATTATTATTATTATTATTATTATTATTATTATTATAATTATTATTATTCAAAGACAAATTTGATAATTTTTTGGAGGGATCAATAAAATATATCAATAAGATTTATCTCTCCTGATTCACATAATTTCGCTACCATACAAGCTTAGTTTCTCTTGTGATGATTGAATAGTGTTCTTCTTCTACAGAACTAAGATCACTCGGGTATTCCAAGTTTCAGAGGACTCTTTGCCACAAAATCTTGGGTATAACTAACCCAAAATTATCCTAAGAAATTCTATATTGATTAAGAATACAAAATGAAATAAACTTGGCAATATTTTATGTCATTGGATAGTTCATTATCTCATGTGTTGGATTCTAAAACATAAAAGTTCCTCAGAATAAATGTTACAATCATTTGGGTCAGGGAGAGCGGTCGAAGAAGCCATTTTTGACAATGAACATGTAGAGGGAAATTTCGTTTAACGAAGTTATACCTGTGATGATTTCCCCAGATTGTTCGCATCACCTGATGTCACTGCAGTGCCCCTGACCGGGAGGTCATAGAGTTTGAATCCAGTCAGTGGCAGGATTTTCGACTAGCTAGGGTCGAATTCACTCGCTGTCTGGAGGAGGATTCTAGCATCCGGCTGCTCTGATCTGCAGTTTTTCCGGGTTTCTGCGATCAACAACAGGCGAATGCTGAAGCAATACCCTAACAAACGGTCCACGCACCGCGCGCGATCTTTCCTTCCTCTTCCTTGTCCTAACCTCCCCTTACTTACACATATTTACACTCTAACGAAGGTCACCGCCACCTCCCGAGATAAAGTATGCACTACACTTAGACTATTGAGCTTATCAGTTATATCAGTTGACACGCCTGGAATCACCAATCAATCGAAAGCCAACTCAGATTGTTGGGCAATTCCCATGCATCGGTGTTCGGCAGGTCCATGAAATTTCCTTGACAGCGTTTAGCACGTGACATGCTGAATGCTAATGCTTGAGGAGATTCTTGACAATCAGGAAGGATGTCACACATGTAACATCATTATATGAAATTTCTCGCCACAAGTTCATTGGCAAATAGTTATCATCTTTGTTCTCTCTACGTACCCTGAAGTTTGTAAATGTCATCAGAGACGCCTGTAAATAAGGAAACTAAATGTCTACATATGATAAAATTCAATATATACAAAATATAATTATAAATATTTTTATACTTTCCATATTTTCTAACGCAATAACGACACAAAACTCAACATTGATTAGAGATGATTAAGGCACTAAATAAAAGAAATAAGTATGATGTTATAAAAGAAACATTCAATTTCTGTTCATACAGGGACCAGTACATCTTCCTTCCCAAGGACTGAAATCATCAATCGACGATGCTGCTAACTATGTTAGACATCATCTTCAATCACATCTACACCCATAGTGAAAATATTTTATTTCAATTAAAATATCTATTTAATGTCACTTTTTCATGTTTTTGCTCAACGTTTTTCCAAAATATAATATGTGCACAAATAATAAGTGAAAAATATATTAAATGACTTATCAGATATGAATTCCACTTCTAACAAAAAAATAGTAAAAATGAATATTACTCATTAGACCTACAGACTAATGCACTTTTCTTCTTCACTTCGGAATAACGTACATAACACAAAATATTCACCTCACATGAAAGTATCAAAAAAGCAATGCACTCACCGTACATGTTAATGTCTGCTCTCATTTATGTGCTTTGAAAATATATGCATACAAATTCTCATCAAGAATACAAATGAAAATAAATGTTAGAAACCTTTCATGTGATTATGAACATTTAATTTCATGTGCTGGATAATTTTTAAATGTTGTTTACCTAAGGAATCTATATGAATTCTTATATGAAGAAAATATCATAATTAGCTTCATATATTCCCTCACTTTTAATGCGAAAGGCCACATAATATCCCCAAACTAGATAAGAGATTAATAAGGCACTAAATAAGAGCAATACTTATGCTGATGGTGTAAAAGTTACATTCAATTTCTGTTCATACAGGGACCAGTACCTCTTCCTACCTGAGGACTGAAATCATCGACCGACGATGCTGCTAATTTTGTTATGTCATCTTGAGTCATATCTACACACACTGTGAAAATATTTTCTTTCAGTTAAGATTTCTATTTAATGTGACATTTTTCATGTTTTTGCTCAAACTTTTTCAATACACAATCTGTGTACAAATAATCTATAAACAATAAAAAACAATTTATGATTCTACATGATCCACTAATTACAAATTTAATCCATTAATAAATGCATTAAAATGTGAATATCGTTCTAATTACAATGACAAAGGTATTTTTTGTCTCAACCAAGGAATAATGTACAGTTTTACATAAAAAATTCAGTCACATCTAAGTGCCAATAAAGTATTACACCCATTTATGCTTCACTCCACTCTGATATATGTACTTTGAAATTATGTGCAATATTATATATATAATCATTGACTTGTGTTTTATTTTTTTGAGTAAAATTAGATTTTTATAATACCCACTAAGTAAATGTAAATTTTCCAATAAAGTGTATCTAGCCTAAAAAATCAATATTTTGGTGTATGTTGCAATTGTAAAACGAGGTTTCATTCTGTGTTGGTCAAGTGAAAAGGTATTGTTTTTGTGACATTAGGTGAGGAAATATTTGTTATCTTTCGAATATACGTTGGTACAGTATTTATGGTGAATGTAGTGATGAGTTTGGACTTATTTAATATTTGTACTTGAATGATAATTCTAAAATACTCGTTGACAGTTTTCCCGCTAGTTGTATTATTCTCGAACTCGGAAGAATGTATACGTGACTTCTTGTATTTGGCCTATTGTATGAGCAGACAGGATCGTACGCACTGACCTCAATGTGCACAGATTATGGACATTGGTCTTACGAGGATAATAGCGAGAGTTCCAATAGTGACGGTGAATGTGCAATCTAACTTCATGTGCAAATGTAACTTCATTATCTGTGCACGTCTTCTAACATTCAGTGGGAAATACAATTATTCAAATTATCGTTTGCACGTTGTCGCGGCAGGAAGTATTATTCCGATGGACAACATGGATAAGAGCCCAAAATTAATGGCTTATTTATCCTTGAAAATAGATTTCATTACATGGGAGTTTTTTTCATCATTCAAAATTCAAGTAGTATATGACTTAGTGTAGCGATCACAGAGTTTTGAAAATGTGCACACAATTCACTACTCCCCATAGCACGTCATACGCAGTTTTAACAGTTTTTTGACGTAAAATAAATAAATAAATAAATAAATAAATCTCCAAGAAAATGTACTTTCCAGGAATCATGGAATAAACTCAGTTTCGATATGCAGTTGCAGTGGGGTCGTCGCCGAATCTGTTAAACTGTTTTAATTTTGTTCCTGTGATCAAAATTTCTAAATGTCATGCATAGCTTTGTACAGAGAAGTTCTCATAGTCTCTGGTATTGGACATACCAATGAATTGTAGTAGCTGATAACGTTATACTACCGTACAAAAATTCCCAACATCCACTTACATGTTACCTTGTTGCGGGATATGAACTGGTAATATTGCAATTTCAAAGTTGTAACCGCAGTAAAAAAGAATTACAGGTATAGATGATGCGAATAGTTAGAATTTAGAACAGCTACATTTTGTACGCGTTGTTTTGGCAAATATGCACCAAAATGCACATAAAAGAGGATCTGTAAGCCGTACTTCAGCGTTATTCTCTAATCCAAATATAAGATCATTCTTAGTTCCCAACATTCTGTCACAAAATCTTCTACAACTACATTAAATTCTTCCCCCTATTTGCTCGCTTAAGAACGTAAATGTGCAAAGTCGAATACGGATGTGCTTCCATTCTCTAACATTACTCACAGTTGTGTTTTTTCCGTATTCACTAGGCGTTCTTAAAATTAAATAAATTCCAAAATAATACTGTACGTAGGTGTTTGCAAATTTTTTATTAAAAAATAAGGTAATACGGACGAACCTCCACATGGTCTACTCCACCTGTCACTTGCTTTATCAGGGGGACAAATCCTCGATATATATAAAACGAAAAATGACTTCAAAGGCCGATGACAATTATATATATACATAATATATATATATATATATATATATATATATATATATATACATAATATATATATATATATATATATATATATATATATATATATATATATATATATTTTCGTACGGGTTATTTTTGCGGGGACACTGCCCGCAGGCAGTGTGCCGCACCCGAGTTTCGACCCAGGCTTCCTTCGAAGCCTACCCCCGACGCGGGTCTGGGGACTTTTATCTAAGCAGGCGCACCCCGTGGACAGTCCCGTCTGCGCCTGGGATTTGACTCTCACGTTCTCCGCCAGATGTCGGGCTCAGTTAACTATATCCGAACTGTCTGGTTGGAAGAAAGTGGGATCTCGTTAGGGCGGGATGTTGTCGGGGGGATTTAATTTTGCCTGGCATCCTCCCAGGGTTCTTTTACATACCACAAGAGTGACTTGGCTACTGTGGATTTTCCACCCTTCGAAAATCCGGGTTCCTCGGCCGGGACCGAACCCGGCCGGGATCGAACCCGGGCACTGGGGTTTCAGAGGCCAGTAAGCTAACCCCTCACCCACTGAGGAGCCTTATGACGATTAATCAGAAGTTTTAATTAAGTATTCGTTAAATCACGCACATGGCAGTACACTTACATATATGCAACCAGACAAACTACTGAACTGACGTTGCCAAGACTGCACAAATAAATACACATTTGCCAGATGAACGTGAACAATAAAATACAAACCAAGGAGTAAGCGTGATTAATCTCAACAGTAATTTCGTGGCTATTTGCCTCGCTAGTGGCTCTTGGTCACTAGTCAGACAGGAGCCGACCAAGAATTTTATACGACCATTGCCCCAGTGCCATTGAAGATGTCTGCCATGGGTCTGTGTATGTTTCTGTCGTGCGCCTACCTCGCACTTGTCTCTTACCAGGGGGAATTCACTCGGGGGCCAGCCTCTATCCGCACCCCCCCCCCGCCGCCGACGCCCAAGTACGTCGACAGGCCTGGGTCCTGCCAGAACGCAGTTTACTCTCTCGATAACCTTCCCATTCAATGCCTGACGCAGGCCGTCCTGCCAGTTCAGAGCTACCAGCTTTCCAGGTCGGTGTCGGAGTCGAATCAATTCGCCACTCACCATGCGCCGGGAACACGTCCCTTCTCTATACCTAGAGAACCGTGCCTCTGCCACGACGAAGCCAAGAGTCCAACAGGGGACCACCTGAACTAAGGTTCGAACGGCTCGGGGCCCCCCCTCCCGTCTCCCCACTGCAATAATATGCTATCGACATGAGTATCGCCGGAACCTAAGCAACCTGACAGGGGGTTCATGGTCCTCGTCTGGACATCTGTATGAGGGGTCCGGAGTATTCCGGAGAACGTTCTTCGCCCAATCTCGCCTAAAGGACGTGCCAGGGGCCCAACGAACCCGGCAACACACAGCTTAGCATCACCTACTCACTGCCTCCACCTTGAAGCTAACGACGTGAGTGCCGCCGTGAAGCTCACGATCTTGCCGTGGGTGCAGGCGGAACATGGTGTAGAATAGGTAATGCAAATGAACCACGACAAATAGCCGTAAGCATTATAAACATTAACGCTCGCCGTGAAAGCTTACATATTTTTATAATAGAAATATTATTGCATATTTACTTCTTCCCCACCACAACCACCCAGGGAACTGAGGAAATTAATTTGCTGAGATACGGCATTGAAAAAGTAATGGGTAAAGTGGATGAGTATTGTGAACAACTACAATTAAGCATTAAGTGAACAATTATGAAGTTAAGTAATGATATGACATTTCCCCTTTTTGTAGAAATGTGCAATGTGGTGAAACCATGTCGAACCAAAACGATCTGAAAAAGCCATAACGTGCAAGTGAACTTACATTACCCTTTGTTGCCTCTTCTTGAAATAACTTAGAATGCAGAATGTTTCAGAATAAATGTTACAAGCTTCTAGGACGTGTAGCGGGGTCGAAGATGATCACTTCCTCCTAATAACTATGTGACCACAAATTTCATACAGAGAAGTTTACACAAATAGGATTTTCCCCTGTTCGGTAGATCAGTGGTAATACACTGATGTTTGGTGGGTTCACAAAATCCTTTTGAAAGAGCCGAATGTGACCAAATACCAGTGCCTGGCGTTCTCTAGCCGCGTGTGGGCCATGGGCTACCAACAGTGTCGCGGCCTCGCGGCCGTGTAAGGAGACCTCCACCTAGAAGCAAGTTTTCTCATCGTCACACAACAACGTATTCTGGGACATTGCAAGGAAAACACACATTTTAATCTTGCCCTACCGGGAATCGAACCCGGGACCGCGTCATGGAAAATGAGCAGGCTGACCAATGAGCTAGACCCATGTATGCAGTATTATTAACAGTCTACTTAAAACACACGTAAAGAAAATACATGAATGAGATTGTTGCGTTTACTTTTCTTTTCAAAGTTTCTCCATGCGCAGATCTACGTTACAAATACAAAATATCCATTTCGTTTCAAAAGTGAATAGACATTTACGTAATAAGTTCAGGAAGTGGATCTTTGACGTACGAATGAAATGTTGACGGACGAGGCAACTATTGGAGCCGCGACCGGCATTTTGAGCTTGCCTTTCGTACGTGCCTTTTGAGGGGACTTTCGTACGTGTTTGCACACATTTTTTTTTAGTATGAATTCATGTAAACATTTAAATATTATACTCTTCAGATTATTCTCAATATGCGAGGCGGCAGCAATGATTCTTATCTCAGTTCTGTTGTCTATGCAGTCCCCAGCGTAGGTCGGGGGAATAGCCATTCTCCCAGGAAAAATACACATTAGCATAAATACTATATATTACCAGACTTTCTTCGACTGACAAATAGATAGTTCATAATTATATATTTAATTTTGCAAATATTTATTTTTCTCATTTGATTCTAAGTGTATTAGTTCTGAACAATTGAGGCTGTGTTGTGTACCAGCAATAGTTAGTGGCATTGTTGTCAATATTCATTAATTTATTCATGTATTTATTCAATCAAAAACATCGACAATAGTTCAATTACAAAAACATTGCAGAAATAAAATTAATAATAATTTAAAAGTTAAATTACAAGAAAGAAAGTATATACAATACAGTGTGTACACAGCTGCCAAGGTAAATCGTTTAAATTTTAATTTTTTGTTTCTTTTTTCGTATCGTATTTCATATTGTATTCGGGTCATTTCATTTCGTGTCAAAACAACGAAGAGTAGTGTTAATTTTAGTAGTAATTTTAGTGACAGACACGCGAGAAATTTCACGGGGAGACACGGGGAAATCTCGGGGAGTCCGCATATCAAGGAGTAAATAATATACTATTCAAATAGAGAGTTAGACAATCGAAAGGAACACGGATATTATACAATGTGGCGTAATGTTTCGTTATGTTTTGTCCCAGGCTCGCTGTTGACCCTCTTCAATCCACGGCTGAAATATCAGAGGTCCTTATCGCCCAGCAACACGCATGCAGTTCACAATGGTCTCCTTCTTCGTTTGCAGTAGTTTTGATGCAATGTTAAGTTAACAATCGATGGCTCAAATTAGTTCTTATGTAGTGAACCTACACTTGTGCTTCATTATGTCAGGATTTTTCTTGGGATAAACGGATAATAATAATTGGATAATAATAATTGGGGTCAGGTTGCAGGAACTTCCTGTCCCCCCCCCCACACACACACACTTCCAAGAGCCCGCCGAGGACCTGGGACTGGTAGCTGATATAACGTAATTAGTCTGCCTTTCGACATTTATATTTACATGTGTAACAACGCAGACGAAAAATAATATAATTATTAAAGTTTGTCTCAAACTTCGTTCCCGTTTTGAGCGAGAACGACAGATATGTTTTCTTTGCTTGATAAAGTCATAATTATCGTATCACGCTTCTTTTAGGTAATTGAAATAATGTTATATATATATATATATATATATATATATATATATATAGGGTTGTTTGATAAGTTTGGTAA
Source organism: Teleogryllus occipitalis (assembly GCA_011170035.1). Lineage (NCBI taxonomy): Eukaryota > Metazoa > Arthropoda > Insecta > Orthoptera > Gryllidae > Teleogryllus > Teleogryllus occipitalis. The sequence continues at coordinate 19,283 of BLKR01009747.1, forward strand.
AAATGGAAGAAAAAAATTTTTTAAGAAAAAAACTTACCTTATTTTTTAACGTAGTCTCCTTCTCGGTCTAAACACTTTGCCCAGCGTGTTTCCAATTTTTTCATCCCATCGGAAATATATATATATATATATATATATATATATATATATATGTGTGTGTGTGTGTGTGTGTGTGTGTGTGTGTGTGTGTGTGTGTGTGTGTGTGAACAGATTTTGAATGTTTTTAAATGTATATTTTCAATATATAATTAATCTGACAAGGTACCTGGCTGCTGTGGCCAGCTACAGCTTTGCAACATGATTAGGCTTGATGAGGTCGACAGGTTCGTTTATGAAGGAACATCATCCTTTCAGAAATCACTGGCCGGTTGGTCCAGCAAAGTTGACTTAGATGCTGTCGTAACCGGGAAAGGGAGTAAAGCAACAAGTTCTCCGTTTCGCGTAGGAAGGTTTTGTGTAACTATTGAAACCTTGCTGCGATTTATGGGATCCTTTTTCTCAGTGCACGGAAAACTTCCGATCAGGGTAGTCGGCCGAAAGAATTGTACTCCAGACAGCGGTTGAATTCGACCTAACTTTTTAGCTAGGATCAAAAATCCACCATGGGAATTTGAATCCTAAGACCTTCCAAAGTCGCGTAAAGCATTGCTGACTGAGCGAAGCTCAGCCGGTCTGTGCACCCGATGAACTTTTCGATTTTGTGAAGAAATCATTGCGAGTCATACACATAAGAACTTGATTAGTATCAAATGTGTATATACATCGTTCATCCATTAAATCTTCTTAAAATGCAGTTTGTTGAAAATGGTAATGTATGATTTGAGGTATTGCGATGTATCCACACATATCGCAAGTTTACGTGACAGTACCCCTCCGTCACGGCAATCACATCCCGGCGCTATTAGTTTAGTGGATTAGTTATTAGTTTACATCACTGTCTGCAGGAGATGAACAGGGGGGAAAGGTTCATTGATTAAATAAATTAAAAATTAAATAAATAAAAATCACATTGTCAGTCAAAATCAACACGTTTTTACGTATTTTATAGTTATTTGCGTTACATATTTTCTTCCTTCCTTTCTTTCTTTCTTTCTTTCTTTCTTTCTTTCTTTCTTTCTTTCTTTCTTTCTTTCTTTCTTTCTTTCTTTCTTTCTTTCTTTCTTTCTTTCTTTCTTTCTTTCTTTCTTTCTTTCTTTCTTTCTTTTTCTTTCTTTCTTTCTTTCTTTCTTTCTTTCTTTCTTTCTTTCTTTCTTTCTTTCTTTCTTTCTTTCTTTCTTTCTTTCTTTCTTTCTTTCTTTCTTTCTTTCTTTCTTTCTTTCTTTCTTTCTTTCTTTCTTTCTTTCTTTCTTTCTTTCTTTCTTTCTTTCTTTCTTTCTTTCTTTCTTTCTTTCTTTCTTTCTTTCTTTCTTTCTTTCTTTCTTTCTTTCTTTCTTTCTTTCTTTCTTTCTTTCTTTCTTTCTTTCTTTCTTTCTTTCTTTCTTTCTTTCTTTCTTTCTTTTTCTTTCTTTCTTTCTTTCTTTTTCTTTCTTTCTTTCTTTCTTTCTTTCTTTCTTTCTTTCTTTCTTTCTTTCTTTCTTTCTTTCTTTCTTTTGGGGGGGGGGGGGATTGCATATTGAGAAACACGGTCCTAAAAGGTACGTACTAGGCCTGTAGGTGAAAGAAATAAATGTCGTTTCTCTAAAAAAATATTTAAAAATAATGAGGAGATATTGGTCATCTGAAATCAAAATAATGACGACAAATATCTGTCTTTCAAATCAGCTAATCAGACTCAATTGGCATATTTATTTTGCTGTTTCTTTTTCATCTTATTCGTAAAAAGACAATAAAGTAGTGCTTAGTGCCAATGTTTGGAAAAAATGGTCTTGTTTCTATTGTCAGTAGCATTGAACTTTTACCCAAAGTTATCTACATTTTGAGAATTAATATTAATTTATTATTCTGAAGATAGAACGTCTAAAATGTTTTGATGTAGGATTGCATACCTAATTTTATATTTTTAATGCATTAATTCTGCTCGCGAGTAAAATAATATGCTTGCCTGTTAAGATGCAATTTCCTAGATATTGGCAACACTGTTATCTGGATTGGCAACACTGTCGCAGGGTTGTGTTGACAAACCGCGCGAATGCATGTTTTCGTTCTGTAGAAAATAAGTGTAATTTTTTATGGTTATAGTGTATTGAAGTAATTTACAGTTATGGCTTCATTATTAACTGAAATTGTGCGATGTGCTGGTGAGAAATATGTGTTGAAAATAATTATACAAGGAAAACATTATTTTTTTAATTACTTATAATTAATTAATTTTTTTTCTCTCAGATAAAGTAGAATTGGATGATTTAAATAAAAACATCGAAGACTTGTCACGATCAGTGTTCAATTTAAAATGTGAAGTTGCAAAAGAAATGGAAAATACATATGGAAGCTTCTTAAAAATGCCAGCAGAAAATAAAAAGTTTGTGTTGGAGGTTAAACAGCAAAGTGCCCGAATGGAAATTATTCAAGACAGGGTCGATAAAATGGTATGATTTTATTAGTTAAGAAGTACTTAATATGGTGTTCTTGAGTAGAAGTACTCTTGAACATTGCTCACATATTTAGGTTATGTTTTCCACAATGACATGGGATGAATTATTCAAGCTTGACCGATAGTGCTTTTCAGGATATTTTAATGTCATATTTGACAATGTGACTTTATCTGATAATTCCAGGTATTTTGAATTAACAATTTGTGCTCTATTGGAAAAAAATATTTATTTGAATTCATTATTATGTTTACCTCATTTCATTCCTTTGAATAGTTTGAATGAAGTTTGTTTTGGTGTAATTAAAGATAAAAATATGTAATGCAATGATATACAAGAATATTGGTTACCAATGTTTATTAGCACATTTGTTTACATTAACTTCAATGAATGATCTGTACAATAAACTAGAAGTTATTTTTATCAGTTTTAATATACTAATTTAAAAGTGAAGTTTTGGGTCTCTTTTTTTAAGTGAAATGTTGTTATGAAATACTTTCATGGAATTGTAAAATGATGTCCAATTTTACTTCGTTCATTCATAGTACAAGGCCTAGGAAAATTGTGATTTCATTTTTTCCTTGAATTCATTGTACAGGTAAAGCATGAGCTAGAAAGCTCCACAGGCGAACTGCACACTTTGTCAACGAAACTGATGGAAGTGGGCCTGAAATTAGGTCATGTCACTCAGTTGGTGCAGATGGACAACACCCTCCAGGCTGCAGTAAATGCACATGAAGCACAAGAATTTCCACAAGCAGCAAAACACACACAGCACTTACTCCATTTACTGGATGATCTTCCTCCTGAGAGTGCCTCATTAAAAATTTACACGTGTGTAATATTTCTGTTTCTTTATCTCTGAGACTTCTGGGTACAAAAATACACTAATACTGGGTCTGGTTTTGATGTTTCCAATATTACCAATTTTCAAGTTGATATATTGTGACATGTTTGTTAAAAGCCATAGCCTTTCTTGGTAAATTTATAAGAATGTTTTATATATATTATATTTATATTATTTAATTTAATTTTTTGGCTTCATGTCAAATGGTATTGCAAGGTCTTGCTTGATTCATAGTTGTCTTTATCATGTCAATACCCAGAAGAAACAAATTAAAATTTTATGTTAAAAGAGAGTGGTAATCAGAAGGAACTTTCCCAAGACCTCATCATGTTTCATGCATTCCAACTGTTGGAAGTTTAGTAGAAATAAAAGGTTAAATAAAACCAACAACTTTAGCAGCAAGATGAGCAGTTTTCCAAAGCAAATCTTCAGATCTACCTTGGGACCCAGAATTCAACTAAGGTCTCAAATGGCTGATCTGGAGATGATGGTTAAGCCATTGAAAGCTGCGCAACTTTTGAGTAAAAATGTAATGTCCCCCTCTTTTATTTCTTCTATTCAGATGCCAACAAAACCACCAATAAACCAATTAATTAAAATTTAGCTTCTCCTTCTACAACTCTAAACAATTCTTATAATAATGGAATTTTGTCTGCCTTAATTTCTTGTCTTTATGTTATTTGGAAGCAGTTCAATCTTGCTCAGATTGCCTAAATACCTGAAATTCATTTAGTAGTTTGAAATCAATACCTCTCCATTTGGTTCTGAAAAAGATTGAAATCCCAGTTAGTTTTTGCATAGGACCCCAACAGAAGTAGAAGAACATTTTAGATTTTGATATTTTCTATCATAGTGATGCTTCTGAATATATTTTGTCACACTTAAAGTTCAAAATACTGTATTGAAACTCTGAATTTAAGAATAAAATTCATTGCTCTCCAGTTTAGAAATGAGAGTAATTACACTTCATATCTCAACTAAAGGAAAATCATTGCCACATGTTTATGTTTTCATTATTTGTTTTACTATACAACAGGTCTTTGCGAAGTGAGGCACGCCTCGTCCAGGAGCGTTTGTTGTATGATCTTAAGGAAGTGTGGAAAACAGGCTTACGATGGGAAGAACCTGAACCAGACATTGAGGGTCTAGGCCTAAAAGACAGCATGACAAAGAGGAAGAAACCTTATCGCGCTGCTCTGCATGTGGATACTTCTTGTCTAAACAAGTTGGAAGGTGTCTTCATTGCCCTCTCCATTCTCGGAAACTTTGACTACCATGTGAGCAAGTTTGCATCAAATTTCATGCGATTAGTGCTTCAACCACTTACAACACAAGAAGGTCAAGTGAATGTACTGCAAGTGACAGATGACAACAGTGAAGCACTTTTGGAGATTGAAACACATCCCAACAAAACACATCCTTCTTACATGTCGGTTCTTCAAAACTTACGGAAGGTATTTACATTGTGTTATTATATTGATTTTCACTCAAGGATAAAGGGACTAAATGGTCGTGACTTAACACCAAAAGTTTGTTGCAGTGATACAACTGGTAGCATCCTAGATTGTGGCTCCCAAAGAAAGTGTTCCATGGCTAAAGTCAGTAGGTTCTTGGCTGTGCAGGAGAGACTGCATCCTAGGCACAGTTGCCAGCATTTCAGCCATCATACTGTGACCTTCTTTTCTTGAAGTGCCACAACTGAAATGTCAACTGCGTCTAGAATTTTGCATTCCTTGGTCAGCCAAGAACCTGATGTTTCCAAATTTACAGATATAATTCTTGTCTGAAAACTGGATTTTCTAGATGCGAAAATGTATGATACGTATGTTGTGTGGTTATACAGCATGTAAAAGAACTCTTGGGAACCCTCAGGTTCCAAAGGGAGTTTGGATTTGTGTGATGCTATATTGTGGAACCAAGACCAAATATCAAAATTGGCTAAGTAGGTAAAAAAATGCTTTTTATTGGATGCCACATAAATGGCTTCTGCATACATGGTTCTTTGTGACATAAATCAAAATTGAAAAAATTAACATCAAAAACCATATACTATTCATCCTATATTATGAAATATTCAATGTGGGAGAATGTTTTGCAATGTGTATGGGTCAAGTTAAAAGTCGGGGAAAGTAATAAAATACTTTCAGAAAAATAAATAAATTACAGTAAAAGCTCTTCATGCCAACCACCCTAATTTGTATATGAAAGTGATTGTCATAGAGTGTTTCTGCCCCCATATGTCACATACAATTTTAAACATTAAATAATTGAAATAAATGCTAAGTGCATTTGTAGCAGTCCATTAATTAAGTAATTTACTCCTTTACAAATGAGACCATACTTACTTGTTAGATGCTGGTTTTTCTCAGCATATAAGTATAATGCACTAATTAATTAATTAGTATAGATATTGAACATTAAATAAGTTTGTGACTATGTAAATAAAAGTCCAAAAACATGCTGAAGTAACATTCAGCAGAGTTTCTTATTAAAGAATACTACAAGCCCAGAAAACAGTATTCATTTACATATCACATTATTAAAATGCCCTATTGACAAATAAATCTGTTGCTGATGTACATGTTATATCTATTAACATACCTAGAAATGTTATGAGTGATATTACTGACAAGGCCAAAAGTGAAAAATCGAGGTGATGCGTAGTGGAGCCGAGATTTTTAATTTTGACGAGGCAGTAATAACACTGTAACATTTCATGATATGTTCAGCATTTTATCGGTCACCATAAAATCGCACAAATTATGCTAAAATTTATGACATTACTGCGATAGTAAACACATGAATTCTGTTGCTGCGACATGTTAGTACGATATTGTGGGGTGTTGCTTGTGATATATCTATATAAACAATATTCGTATACTGTGGTTTGAGAAAATTGGATGCAATTAATTCTCCTGAACCTAAAGATATCCAAAGAAAGACATTTGGTTAGGAAATTGGTGCGTTTACTTCCAGTGGCAACACCTTCACATCGTCAGTAAATACTATTACCAGAGTAGATTCATTTGATGGAATGTGAGGAAAATGAATGTGAGGAAATTTACCTAATATACATTTTTCTAATTGTACTATTAATAATCTTACAATTAAGAATAATTATTCCCCAAACCAATGTGAATTACTTCTGAATTGTTTGAATCTGATGTTTTGTACATTGCCATGTTTTTTCCTTAACAAACATTTGACTTGCGATGAATCGATGGTTGTTTACGTTGCTAAAGATGTTAAATTTCTTAACATACAGGTAGGTATAAGTGCACTTAACAAACCTGCAGGGTTGCATATTAACAGGAGTTAAAGATGCATGTGACCGGTAAAATTCTGAACATGTTTACAAATACTTGCATTTTATATTTTTTCTTACTTTTGTTAAGAAGTCTAAAAAAAATCTAAAGAAAAACATTATTGATGGAATTTTGAGGTGAAAGTGTCATGTTGAATTCAACAATCTAAACAAGACATCAACAATCATTGGTAGTATACTCTGGTTGAACTATTATTACTTAAGATGAATCAGATTATTGGGTGAAAAGATTTTGCATGACATACTTGAATGACTCCTTTTCATTACACTCTTTGCCCTTACTTTTGGCTCGAAGTATTCTTGCTATAAATGACATTTGTGACGGCCACCATTGTACTGATCCATTTAGATTATCTTCCTTGCAGGCATTTGAATTCACCAGGCAGTACCTTGTTCTGCAAGTGGAAGATGCACGAGATGGAGAACCATTGGTCACTCTGGTGAATCGCATGGGGGCAGTCATCGGAGCCCAGCTTTGTGAGATGCTGGTTACTGGATGTCTGGCCCATACAGTTCCTGCCTATGGTCACGATTTGAATACATTTCGCCAGGCTGCTGCAGAAGCTGAGGCCTTCCACCATGAGCTGAAGTCAATCGGTGAAACTCTCTTAAGATCTGCTCACTAATCTCTCACTAACCTTTACTTATTTTTATTGGCAGAACTGGGCAACTTTATTTCAAGGGTTATCTTCTTTTCGAAACTGCAAAAAGAGTGATCTATTGTTGCAAATTGAATGCTCATGAATACATTGCGTTCTTTCCAGGCAATATTGAAAGTGGATATGAATTGTTGTTGACTATAGTGAGAAGTTTGTTGATGCTAATGAGACTCTTCTCATTAGTTAAAAACGAGATAAAATGTAATATTTTGCTATTGTAAATAGTGCAAATTTTAAAGATTGACTAGAAGATTCTAGATTAGTGAGCCACTTGAGATTATCTTGTTGCCCATTCTTGTCATATGGTGTCGCCAATTCAATGAATTCTGATTGATGTCAGCCACAAATAACATTTTTATCTTTCCTGTGTCTAAGGATTAAATACTTGAATATAATACAAAACATGGATGTTATGGTTCTGCCAGTTATGGAGATGGAAATCAATCTCATTATTCATCAATATATCATTCTATCAATTTATCGTTTACTTAAAGCAACTAAACCAAATAGACAAATTATTAAATTAATTGGGTAAGGATGGGACATAAAACAGCAAGGAAAGATCACATGCTGCCATTGGCTCTTTTTGTAAGGTACTGCTCCGGCATTCTGCTGTTGTTGATCAGAGAAGCTGGCTGCTAGAATTCTCCTGCGGCTGTAGAAATAGCAGCTGAATTCAACCCTGCTATTTAGCTACTGTTGAAAATTATGCCACTGTCGGAACCCTAGGACCTCCCACTCAGAGGCACTACAGTGACATCAGTTGATGCCTTGAGCCATGCAAGCCAGTATTATTCAAAGACATAACAAAATTAGGTTGTGTACAATTTTTCAAAAAAATTAGTAGTTTTTGTGTAATTTAGAGTGAAATTAGGCAATTTTAAAAAATGAGCAAATGCTTCTTTCAAATTGTCTCCTCATGTGTATCAAAGAACACTTCAAAAAAGGGGTTCTGGTCCCATTTTTGCAAACTCAGTATTTTGGAAAATTGAATAAAATTTACACGGCAAAAGTACAATATTGAAGAGAAAGATTTTTTGTCTTAAATTAAATCTGTTATTAAAAACAGTCAGGTACATTTTTTGGGGGGAGGAGGGAAGTAGTTTTCGCGTAATATGTACTTGAAATTTCTGTCATATAAAAAAAAAGTTTTTTCCAAAAATGGCTCCACATGTTTTCTTTCCTTTTTTTCCACCGATAGAGCTAAGAACACTTAAAAAAGTGGCACTGGTATAATTTTCATTAAACTCCCTGAATTTTCAAAACTTGCAATTGTTATAAATAATACAAGAAAGAATGTACTATGATAGCACTGCTAGTTAATTAATGCCATCCAAGTACTAAGTTTTGAAAATAAAAGTAATCTTTGTGTAATTTGGAGTGAAACTGCCAATTTTTAAAAATCGTGTAAACAAGATTTTCTCAAATCTACCTGCTTTTCTTTTTATCTCCAATAGAGCGATGTTCACTTAATAAAATGGAGTTGGTCCAGTTTTCCTTAAAACCTCTGAATCTTCAAAAATTGTTAATGTTCAACATTCTTTTTTGAAAGGTCAGGAATGTCAGTTTGCTAACTGAGCTAGTTACAGTAATAGTAATGCTAAACGTTTGCAAAACCTAAGTAGTTTGAATCTTATCACAGGTAAACATCTTAGCCAGTTGATTGCCTTTTGGTGGGTTCTAGCAGTATTGTAATATTTCATAACCATTATAAATAATGCAACGAAGTACATGATATTGTGGCACCACTAGTTCTAAAATATATGGAACATGTATTCAAACAAATTGCAGAAGAGAATGATGTGAGATGCTTAGTAAGTAGTAGTAGTTCCATACACTAAAAGTTTATGGAACAAACTTGAAACTTCTTTTTTGTCTTCATTTTGGGAACTGAAGGGTAAAAAATATTATTAGAATATTTAGAATATTATTTAGAGTTGATTTCACCTGAAATATAAAGAAAATATATCCTAAAATTTTGAAAATTTCTCTCTTATGTAGGATTTCTGCCAGAAGAGAATGAATCACTTGTCAAATATGCTGCCAATATCGATGTGTTGTTTGCCAACAAAATTTGTGAGCTTCATTTGCACACTGCAAGAGAGATAGCCCGAAAAGATTTACATGACACAATGGATGTTGGGATTATTGTAAGTAGATAATTAGTTTTTCATTATTTTGGAAGCCTAAAAAAAATTTTTTACTGCAAAGAGGTGAGAGGAGTCAGATTTAATTTTCGATGCAAGTATATACCCAGTGTTGTAATCAGCAAGTAAATCATGCAAAAGGAAAGTAAATCATTAATATGTTTTTCTACCTCTCTTCATTGACGTTTATTTTCAGATCCCTAAGCAAAAATTACCATGCAAAGATGATGAGCCTGACATTAAACCCATTGAAAAATTAAGTGATTATACATTCCAGTTTCCAAAGTGTCAAATAAGGTATGTTTTATTCAACTTTTCATTAGCTTCTATACATAATTGTGTTTGTTTAGTAAAAGTTTGTTGGATCATGTATAAAGGTATCGATTACTCCAGTCTGTTTACAGAAGTTATTATTTCGGTTCAGAAACTGACTATTCAGAAAATTACTTAACTTTTTGAAAAAAAAAAAAATTTTTTTAATTTTTACAGATCATCAGTCCTTGTCCCCTTCAGAGTACTTGCTTCCTCTATTCACAAGCTTTTTCCAGTGGTGTTTCTATTTTGCGAAGCAGTCCTGGATAACTTCAATTAAAATGTCCTTTAAGGCCTGTGACTAATTTTCTTTGATGTCATAAGCAGACTGAAAACAACAACTTTTCAGCATAGATTTTAATTTGTGAAACAAAAAATCACAAGGTGTAAGGTCTGGCGAGTAAGGAGGGTGAGGAAGGACAGTAATCTGATTTTTGGCACAAAACTGTCGAATGAACAGAGCTGAGTTTGCCAGTGAATTGTCTTGGTGCATGAACCACAACTGGGGTCTCTTTTTACTGATTTTTTACGTAACTGTTGTAAAACACCTCAATAGTACACATGGTTTACTGTTGAGGCAAGAATTGAAAATGCACAATTCCATGAAAGTCAAAAAATCAGTGAGAATCACTTTGACATTGTGTTGGGCCTGTTGTGCTTTCTTGGGGCATGGAGATCTTTTGCCCATTGTGATTATTGAACTTGTTTCAATCTCATGGCCATAAACCCAGGTTTTGTCTCCCGTTGTTATCCTTCGAATGAATGTTTCATTGTCTTTGGAGGAGTTCAAAGAGTTGCCAACTAACACCCACACGATTTTCCCTCTATTTTTCAGTCATCAAACAATGAACAAAGTTTGCTGCAACTCAATGCATCTTCAATTTTTCAGTTAAAATTTCATGGCATGACCCAGCTGAAATTCAAACCTCTCCTGTAATTTCTCTGACAGTCAATATTTTTTATCCATGCTCCAGATCATTAATTTTCTGAATGTGAAAATCATCAGTTGAAGTCGACAGGCCTTCCTGGTTGGGGATCGTCTTCAATTGAAACCACTTTTAAATCGTGAAAACCATTCATAACATTGTGTACAACTCAGAGCATCATCGTTGTAAGCTTGTTTCAAAAGTTGAAGCATTTCTGTGAAAGTTTGCCCCTTTCACACAAAATTTTATGTTGCATTGTTATTCCAGAAAATTGTGCACTTCAGAAATCAGCATTACTTAAACACATTGCACTCAGACAATAATGCCAACCACCCACCACCATCACCACCCACCACCACCACCACCACCACCACCACCACCACCCACCACCTCCATCCACCACCACCCACCACCATCACCACCTGCCACCATCACCACCCGCCACCATCATCACCCGCCACCATCACCACCCGCCACCATCACCACCCGCCACCATCACCACCCACCACCATCACCACCCACCACCACCACCCACCACCTCCACCCACCACCATCACCACCCACCACCTCCACCCACCACCACCATCACCACCCACCACCACCACCACCCATCCACCACCTCCATCCACCACCACCACCATCACCACCCGCCACCATCACCACCCGCCACCATCACCACCCACCACCATCACCACCCACCACCGCCACCACCCGCCGCTGCCCAAGTAATAAGCACAAAAGTATTGACCTGCCAAAGAAAGGGGAAGCAGCAACTCTGTTTTGACAAATAAGATGTTCTAATTGTGACGCAGATTCCAATCATGGAAGTCCCTGACAGATAAATAAATTAGTGATGCAACCATTTCAACATAAGCTGATAAATGTTGCAGCAAAAGTGCCCATGAACTTGTGGAGCTGCTGAGACGCCTCTTGGCTGAAGCTGAGACGGGAAGTGATGTGAGTTCAGGACGGCTGCTGCTCACTGCCCGCCAGGTGGTAGAACTGTACTGGGCTGTTTCACATACTCACCATCAGCAAATGCTTAGCTCAATCCCACAACAAGTTGGTAAGTAAAAAGAAACCTTCTCAAATGTTTAAACGTGTAGGATTTTGCATCTGTAAAACTAGTTGAGAAATGATTCAAGCTCTGATGCATTAGTTTCTGTAGGTTTCTCTTGGTTTTGTGTGTTCCATGATTTCTCCTTGACTTCTGTGAAATCAGTTAATATAAGTTGCACTAGTTAAGCACATTGCACATCAGGTCATGCGTTCCTAATGTAAGGTATACAAGCGATTTTCTTTCTTCCATAATCCATCTTGATAATTTATTATTACATAAGAAGATAAAGCAAGTTGATTATAAAAAGAGGAAAGGGACTGTGTTTCTCTGATAAATATTCAATATTCCATTAAACAAATTCATTGCCAATGAAGCAGGCAATATTTTCAAGTTGGAAGATGTTAAGTGTTTTCACAAGGAAAAATAACAAAATTCGAGAATTTATGTAATTTTTACAATATATGGACACTTTCAAAATACAGGAAAAAATAAAAAATTACATTACCTGAAAAGTAATATGTACAGACTCTATTAGCACCATTTAATTAAAATATTTCCAACATTGACTGTGAAAAGTGCCAACCTGTACTAAGGAAAGCAAAATTACTCTTTGAAAAAATAGAAAAATTGTACCCAGCAGCCACTTCTACAGGTGGTTCAGAATAAATGTTACAAACTTCTAGGGCATGTTGTAGGGTCTAAAATGATCACTTTTTGCCAAGGTGATGTGGTGGGAAATCTCATACAATGAAGTTACTCATGACCCATTTTACTTAGCACCCCTGATTTGTAGGAGTCTAATGGGTGTCTAAAGTCTTGTTGTTGGACAGGTAAACAATCTTTTTGGGGATGATCTGCCCATGAGCAATGTCAGTATCGAGATTCTTGTCTTTATTGTTCAGCTGAAGAGTGTGTTAGAGTGAGCATCGCTCTTACCATTAAACCTCATGACCCTCAAATGAAGATTTTTTTGTAATCTCACTTAAAGTTTGTGAAACTGCTAAGCAGGATGAGCTTCCTACCAATGAGAGCCAATGTTTTGGGCAAATTTTTCGTTAAATAAGATTTATCACCACATATTCATTGGCAGCAAGAGACCATCTTTGACCCACACATATCTCATGTGCCATAGAAGTTTGTAACATTTACTCTGAACCACATGTACAAAAAGAATTTTTTTTTTAAATATTGATAAAATTGTGGATTGACTTAATCCTGTACCATGGTATGCTGAACTACAATATGAAAAGTTAGGTAACAAAAATGACAAGTATGCAATGCATGCTTGAAAAAATAAATAGCATGCTGGATTTACCCGATTATAAGTCAACTCTGAATATAAGATGATCCCCTAATTTTGAAGAAGCCTCCTGAATTTTTTAAACAAATTTTTGATTAATTCATACTATTTAGATTTCATAATGTTTAATTGAGTAGGAAATTAACATTGTCTTATTTCTTAAAATCATCATAATCATGTTTTTGCCCCTTTCATCATCATATTTTTTGTACTCCTTCCATTCTGTGACTTATATCCATTTTGTTCTATTCTTTTGTTTATTCAAAATTACACAGTTGTAACTGTTTTTACATCTCTCTCACATTGTTAATATTTACATTAACTGTGATTTGTGTACATTATTGAATACAATGAATACATTGAAACAAGTGGATCAAATGATGTCTTATAAAGTTTCTCAAAAATACAAAAGTTTTTGTGAAAATATTCAAAATTCCGCATTTTCAAAAATTTGTTCTATTATATGATAGTTTGGCATTATAATGTTTATATTTGTGTTTGTAGTGTGTTCTGTACCTGCATAACTCCCACTTTCTGTAGAACCCTCCCCTGTAGTTTCTCCTTTCCTCTAGGCTGAATGTATCTTTAAATGTCACATTTTCATATTATCCATAATTCATTCAAATTGAGATATCAAACAGTGAAATATATTTTAGTAATTTAAACAATGTGAACATTTTTGTATAATCTAATTTTGTTATATTAAGATGTGCCTTTCCCTTATGGTTAGATTTTTAAAGTACTATTTTTTTGTGTTTTTGTTTAGCTCTCTTTCACAACAATTGTATGTACATAGCCCATCATTTGGTAACACTTGGGGCTGAACACCAAGGACAAGGTTTTGGAGTGAATTTTTTGGATGAAGTCCAAGGATTACGTGAATTAGGTGCTAGTGTGTTGCTTCAGTGCATGCAAACTAGCCGACAGCAAATCATTAATATTCTCCGAGAATCAGGTAACCCTAACAAAAAAGGCAATACATTTACAAGTATTTCAAGAGTAGAGGTTTTTTAGTACCATAATAAGTGTTCAGAGGGAGTAGGTTGCTGAAAAATTAATGTTCTGACTTTATTTTGGTAAAACTTATTGCATTAATAACTTCACAGTACAAAATTAATGTTGAAAATAATAATAAATGTATCTCGTGTTTAAATTTATACCAAAATCATTAGTCTTACTAAAATTACAATCTTGTTAAAACTCTTAGTTTTCGTGACTCAAACACTCAGTTTTTGATATGGTTACTTTTATTTAATTTTGAAAAGGGATGAGGGGGGGTTACAATGGAATATTTGTGTCTTTGGGGGTGTTTGGAAGTGTTAAATTTTGTTAAAAGAGAGGTAGGGTTAGAAAAGGCTTTTATTTTGCAAACAATTTTTTGAATGACTCCATAGGTATTCAGAGATATCAGAGTTGAAAATAATGTTTGTTTTTATTACTATCTTTATTAGGTTTGAGTACCATTGGAGAAGGATCATCATTGCCCCCAACAACTGAAAAAGCTATGAGGCAGTGCCTGAGACAACTAGAACTTTTAAAAGTTGTATGGAGCCCTGTTTTGCCTGAAAATACATATTGCAGAACTCTCGGTAAGTGAGACAAGCATCTTATGTGTAAAGGTGGCTCAACACAATTGGTATTCAGTGAGTACGGAGCACCCAGTCACTATATCCCGATTAGTACAGATGGGTTGGGTGCTATTTGCTGAGTGCCAAACATTTGATGCTTGCTCTACCACACGTTTCAGTCCATTGGGCACATCAAAGGAAGCAAACATTTACTGAGCACCTCGGCTACTCAGAATTGAGCAAGCAGGTGCTCGCTACTCTGCAAATGTTGTATCTGTGGGGCCTTAATGATTCATCTTCTTCTTTGCTCATTTGGCATATTTCATATTTTATTGTAAGAGAATAATTTTATTGTTGCCACTATTACAAGTAAATAATGCAGAGCCATGACCTCTACATTTTTACTTAGCGAAACCTTTATTCAGTTAAGTTTTAGTGGTACATTAACCCAACTATTGAATCGTACGCTGCAGTTTCCATTAAAGATAATTTAATGTTCTTGGACCATGTTATTGCATTTTTCAACTTGCTTTTATGAATTTCTTTCAGTGTTTTTCCACATCTCTCCTATAATTTGGCAACCAGTTAATTTATTATTTGTGAATATAGATGAAGAGGAAAATACGAGATGTTATTAATACAAAAGTCTCATTTTTAGTGCTGTTGAAATCTGGATATTTGTGTAGTCAAACAATAGACTGTTTAGAATATAAGAAAGATAATTTTTGGGTTCTTTTCATATTTTTCAACTTCTTTTTCCTTCTTATTTTTCAACTTTTCATATCTTTCAACTTATGATTTTTGATTTACTAAAAAGGCAATTGATACAAAATTTCCATAATTCACTTTGTTATAATTTATGTTGACTCTATTGTGAACTTTCCAGTTATCAATGATAAAATGTGTAATTGTGAATTTTCTTTCTTCCCCTAAGGTTGCCTATTAAATGCCTTGGTGGAAGAGTTAGTGCTACGTATTGTGAATCTTGACGATATTCCAGCGCATGTGGCAACTTTGCTTGCTGCAATGTTTTCTGATGTTCTTGAACGTGCTCCTCAAGTTTTTCCAGATGCAAGGGAAGTGCATCGTCATGTGCACAAGTGGCATCAATTGGAGGCTCTTGTTAAAGTATTGAGAGCATCTCTGACTGAGATTGCTGACAACTGGGCAAGTGGAGCTGGTCCTCTAGCACAAGCATTTTCAGTAAATGAGCTTAAACAACTCATTCGAGCCCTTTTTCAAAACAACAAGCGTAGAGCTGCAATTTTAGCTCTCATCAAATAACTTTTGAGTCAACTTGTGCTACATAAATTCATAAACTGTATCACTATTAACCAATCGCACCAGAACAATCGTAAGTGAACAGGTGGTGTGACTTCCAGATTAGGTGGCTTCCGCTGTGGTATTTGCCTCTTCATCCACACAAATTAATACTGCTACTGCCTTACAAAACACAGCCACTTCAACTTCATATGCATTTCTGTAATGGAGTGAAAGAACATTTCTGTATTGAAGTGAAGAATCCATTTTGGAACTTTGTATTATTGTTTGCCTCTCATGTGTTGGTGTGTTGTTGAAAGTATTGTGGATTGTGGCATACACAACCATATGTATATTTAAACAAAACAAAAAACAGACCAAAACAAACATTAATTTTGAGTTCTTCATCTAGCATCATGGGAATTTTGTTTGGTATCTGCTAAATGAGTAACTCAAAATACAAATGAATCAGTGATTTGAAGAAGGAAATAAGTTCTTAATGCATAAATTAGAAGAAAACAAGAAAACAACATCCACAGTTGGCATATTGGGCGGTTATGTTCTGCACAAAAGTTGTAGAACTAGTAGTTATTGAATACTTGGGCTACTCAGTAACTTCAAATTTGTGTTTCTGTGATGTAAAGAACCATTTTTATCCCCTGGACTTATTTCCTTTATAACAGGGCAGCCCAGCCTACTGTTTCGAGTAGGCGCCGCCATTTGCTCCCTCCTTTTCAGGCATCTCTCAAATGTTTGATTTTGTTGGTGAATTTGATGCATATGTACTGTTGAAACTGCTTATATTGTATTGTTGCATAACAATGAGCCTTTTGGAAATTTTTGAAAGTGTGCTAGCTTGTTGAAACTTTTTCTACTCTGTATTGAATAATCATGTTAAAAAAGAGGAAAACTACCTCTCCATGTTAAATATTAAATTTATTTATTTCCTTGTTTTAAAGAATGAAGTATTTTTTTGTTAACTGACATAATTTTAGCCATTCAATAATAATTTTGTTGCTTTGAGACAAAAAGTCAACAAAGAAGAAGATTCACGGAAACAAATGGCAAAAATAAGGAATAGAGCATAAATGAAGGAACATAGAACTGTGTTAATAATCCATTTGTGTAGAAAATTGTTTTTTGAAACATTTGTTAGTAACAGCATTAATTATGTTCATTTATCGTTAATCAATGCTCAGATAGTTTTTTTTGACTGATAATTTTTGAGAAATCCACTGTGCATTTCAGTGGATGTTATGCAAAGGGAAAGTGCTGAGTTGCAGACACCAAAGACAGGATACGTCACAGCTTTCAAGAGGTGGGGTCAGACGATGTAGATAACATGCGATACAGAAAGCTCATGATGGACTACAACTTATGTTCAAGAAAAAATAAAATTACTCCTGCCTTAAGCAAAGTGGAATTGTGTGAAACAAGTGTGACGAATGTCTCCTTTGCATTTTCTGCAAATAAATTTTGTTTTCCACTTGCAACCTTCAAGGAGACACCTATCAGTTTCTTTTTTCTCTGGCCAGACTTCTCAAAATGAACATTTTCCCTAGTATTTAGGAACTCTTTGCTTCTTAAAATTTTTGCCCATCTTTTCAAATCCATGAAAGAGATGTGGCAAAAATATTAAGAAGTTTATAAATCATTTCTTGCATTATTTTGTTGAATCATCAAACATTTATAAGTATTACAAAAGCCTCAGGCAAGTAAAGAAAATTGGACACTACCCCTTTCTCCAATTTTTAATCTATTTGTAGCTGCAGACTACTCCATTCTGTTCACAATTTCTATGGCTTTATTATTTTACTTAAACATTTTGATTGTAAAACAGACACTTTAATAGACAGAGAACATAAGTTTCTTCCTATCACCATCATTTATCTTCACCTTCTCTAAAATTTCACTTGCAGAAAGACTGAAACATAGTATGTCACTTTCACTTCAGAACACGTTTTGCAAAAGTCGTGGATTCATTGTGTCCACTGATACAGTATTTCAATAATTGTTAAAATAAAATAAAAAACGAAATTAGTTCAAGTAACACTATTTAATTTTAAAGAAACATCATTAGTACAATAATTATAGTTATTATGGCTAAAGTTTTCGCCTTGTTCTCAACCTCAGATAAATTTATCGCTGTTGTTGGTATGTTCCAGATCGATGAACTCTTACACTGTGAGACCGATTTCCATGAATGTTGGCACATCTACGTGTTTTTTCATGGAGAAGGTTTTTAAGCTGTTCATTTTGTTGTAACTCCATCAAAAGGAGCAGTTAAGCAATCAGTTTCATTAGCTGCTTGTGCCACGCCGCTACCGAAAGGATCTCGTATGTTATTACGGCGAGCAAAAGGGCCTTCGGAGAGTTGGATAGTCAGTGCACAAACTTTCTCACTTGTTGGCCATCTACGCCGTTACCCTCTTCCTGGGAGCTAGCCATCGCCTCCTGAGATCGTCAGAGAGCTCCCGTACGCACCCGACTGATATTTTTCCAAGTTCCGCTGTCGGAGGTGGCCCAGAAGTCGACTGCGCGATCTCCCCGCGAGTTCGCGGATCTTCGACCCTCAGCTACGCCGAGTCGAGCTTCTGTATTACAAGCTTTTTTAACGGGAAGTCGCCTCAGAGGCCGAGCGACAGGTCGCTCCGCGGGAGCGCTCGACTCGCGTAACATAAAACTTCCGGGCTCTCGAGCGCAGGACCGGGAGCGGTAGCTCAGTGCATCAACTGATGTCACTGCAGCGCCTCTGACCGGGAGGTCCTAGGTTCAGGCAGGATTTTCGACACTAGCTTTTCAGCTAGGTCGAATTTAGTCGCTGTCCGCAGGAGAATTCTAGCGGCCGGCTGCTCTGATCGGTAGTTTTCCGTGGTTTCTCCGATCACCACCAGGCGAATGCCGGAGCAGTACCTTATCAAACGGGTCACGGACCGCGCGCGATCTGTCCTTCCCATTCCTTGTCCTACCCTCTCCCCTTAAACACACACTTACACTAACATGCACTACACTACCACATATCTCGGGAGATCGGTTGGGAGCTTAGACCTTGTCCCGGCTGGGGCGGTGCCCTGCTGGTGGGAGAGTCCTGGTTAGGGGGAAACCCCACTAGCCGACGGTAGGTCGGCGCCGGATCTTGCCATCCAGTGAGGGAAGATCACAGCCATCTCCCGAAAAAACATGCACTACACTAACGGGACTAATGACCAGAGCAGTTGACGCACCTGGAAACAAAAAAATCAATCAAGCGCAGATCACCCCGCGCTTCACTGGGATCTTTTAAATGTTATACGGGCTTAAAGGGACTTTTATTATGAACGTACGAGTGTGAAAACGTATAAACGTAAAAATACATAACTGAAATAATTTAGCATGGAAATTGTAGGAATTTATTCGGGAGATGGCTTACCAAAAAAAACGTATTAACTGAGTTTCACATTGCTTTACAAAGTTTCTTGCTCTCTATCAGTTATTAAATCCAAAGCTAACATATGAAATGATCACTTTTAGGTTTTGAACAAAATCTGGTAATGACCGACTAAGTTATACAATATATATAGAAAACAAACTTATTCTTGCTTCTTCATCATTTCATTGATTCCATCAATTTCCATTATGCTGTAGAGCGTAAGGAAATTGTTTTCTGAAAAGCATGCCATTTAAATGAGTACTGATGGGGGCTGTAACATGCAGAGTAGCAAAATTTCTTGTCACCTATACAGAGTATTAGAGGAAAAAGTTTAGTTGCAACCTGTGTTTTTTATTTTCTCATATACACATGTATATATGGAGTATTATGGAGAAGTAAAATAGTAAGTGATGTAATACTGTGGAAAGCCGATTTCGAGATTTTCAGGCTTTTTTTTTTTCTTTCTTTCTTTCTTTCTTTCTTTCTTTCTTTCTTTCTTTCTTTCTTTCTTTCTTTCTTTCTTTCTTTCTTTCTTTCTTTCTTTCTTTCTTTCTTTCTTTCTTTCTTTTCTCAAAACGTCTGTTAGTTCATTTGTCTGTTAGTTCATAGTCTGTCTGTGAACAATACAAGTATCCAAACTCTTCATAGAATTTTTTTGAAAATGAATATTACCCAGTCTATTTGGCCCTACTCAAAGCTCTGCGAGCTTGAAAAATATTCTTTAAAATTTTGGGGTACTTTACATTAAGCCTAAGGGATATTTTCAAAATTTTCTCAAAAATGGCTCCAATTTTTTCTTTAAATTTCTTGTAATAATAGAGAAAATACACTTACAAAGATTGAATTGAATTGAATTGAATTTGCCTTTTGAATTGAATTGAAAGATGGCTTCGATCCAATTTTAACTGTTAACTCTGAAATTTCAGAAATTATTAAAGTTTGAATTTTTTTTGCGTCCTCTTTCAACTATAATATTAAAGGTAGAGATTTTTTCTAATGAAATTTTTTACTTCTTTTTATTAATAATTACTTCTTTTTATTAATAATTACTTCTTTTGTTAACACCATGTACATTTTTTTTAAATTTTAGTGGTTTTTGAGCTATTTTGAATGAAATATGAGCAATATTAAAAAATATTCATAAGATTTTTCTAAAAAATGGCTCCAAATTTTTTCTTTCTTTAAATTTGTAGTAGGAAAAACACTATATGCACTGTACAAGATCACGTAAATGCCATTTTTCTGTATTTTTTTGTGTTTTCAAAAATTACACAAATATAATTTTTTTGGTTATCTCTCTCATGCCATTATTATTTACATCAGTGGCGATTTGTATACATTATGACATTTGTGGGAATAAATGAGTCAAATAATGTCTTATAACGTTTCTCAAAAACCCAAGTTTTCTGTGAAAATGAGCTCAAAATTTCTCAATTTCAGAAATGCACAAATGCCCTTTTCTCTAAAACAACTCCAAACTTTTTGAATAGATACTGCGAAATGTACTAAATAACACAACATAAATGGCACTTTGATTTTTTTTTTTTTTTCCCAAAAAAATTACACACATGTAATTTTATTGAAATATTTCTGTTAATATTTATATTACTACCAATTTGTACATATTATTGCATTTGTAAGTAGAAGCGCTTCAAATGATTTCCAATGAAGTTTCTTGAAAAGTTTTCTGTGAAAGAGCTTCAAATTTCTTATGTACAGAAGCACTTCAATATTTTCTCACGAACAGTTCCAAATTTTTTAATGAAAATTGTCAAATAGGATGAGATTTTACTCTTCTATAATATTCTTAAAGTCATATTTCAGTTCCTCCATTAGGGGATTGAAAAACTGAGAAAATGAAAAAAAAAAAAAAAATGTACCATAGGCAGCGATAATGGCAGCAGGCAAGAGGATGGGGCAAGATCGAAAAGCTCGCTCAGACCAAAGAAATTAGAAAACTAAATAGTACGACAAAGTCTGTGCCATTCTATAGCACCACTAGATTAAATTTTGTCCAACTCAAGAGGATATAAGGAAAATTGGGATTTTCAAGGCATGAGATTTGCATATCTTAACGTTTATAGCTATGTCTGCAAAATTTTTTCAACTGTTAATCCAATGTTCATGAAATGTTGTATACTGATACGTCTCATCTTGGAATAGGTCAGTATGAATCTTGCAACTCAAAATTCTAAATCTCAAAAATACTAAATTAACCCAGCATTCCTCTTCCTCACCTCTCAGTTGAATTAAATGTGCACACTCAGTTTTTTGTAAATACTTCGAAAGTGGTGAGAAAATCTGCCAAACTGGAGAGTCCACTAGAGAGAGACTAAAGGTCCAAAAAATGCCCAACTAAATGCATTTTGATTCATGCCAATAATACATTTAGAATTTTAGTAATTCAAGGTCAGAATTGATTCCGTCCAAGAGGAGTAAGGTGAGCATGAGGGGGGTGCAGGAATAGGGGTAGAAGATAACTTACTTCTATTTTACACTAGGTGTGGTACATATTCCTTTTCATGTCTGACAATTGTGATGAACAAATGCTTGGAAAATGTCAGGCTACCTCCAGTAGTTTGTCTGTAATTAATGATGTATCTCATACTTGTTATGTTGCCTAAGAACTGTTTGGACTTATTAAATGTTATTGTTAGGAGAGATGACAACAAAAAAGCAACTAAAATATTAAAATTTTTTGAGGTATAATATCAGACAACCAATTTTAGCGGTTATACCTTCCTGAAACTCTTTTCATTGCCATACTAGTCCTCTATATTCACTAAAATGCATGAACCACTCTCAAGAAAACATAAATTTTGATTGCAAGCATTTGAGAAAAATTGTTCAATTCTTCATTTGGTATCATATCTTCTTTTCCACCGTGAACTGCAATTTTGTCGCCAACATTCCATAATCATAGCAGTGTTGTTTATATGAACATTATAAATCCTGAAATTGCAAGCTTAGAGTATATTTTTCAGTAATTTTTCATACAGTACATTAAAGCAATAGTTTACAAAGACTTAGACGAGAATAGCTTACAAAGACGAGAGAGAGAAAATAACTTCTATAATTTGTCTGTAATCCTCTAAGCTAAAATTCACATTTCTGTGCACTTCTGAAACTTTTGAGAATTAACTCGAGTCTGTAGGCCAAAATAGGGAGTCGTTCCAACTACAGAATAATTAATTCATGATAGAATATAGGAATTTGTGCTTTTTCCTGCCAACATCACAGGCTTTCTGTATCTGTATTATATTTGTAAAAACACAAATATAAGAGTTTGTAAGTATAAACAAGGCATTTTTAGATAAGCATGTATAGTACCTTACATTATCACATAAATATCAGGAAATTTAATTGTTAGGCATCAAAAATATAATTGTGTCTTGATTTCTAATATCTTCTCAAAGTTTGCATGTTAATAATAGTACACAATGGGCTTTGTTTTAACAAAATGGCAAAGAACTATGGTACTGCTTTTCAAATTTGTTAGTATTAAATTTATTTATATGGATATATTGTGATTTGTCTTGAAAAGTTCAGTTACTGAATCTCAGAAAAGCATCATTAACAATTTACTTTTGCGTAGACAGAAATTTTCTAACTGAAAGAAAGGCCAGAATAGAAGCCAGGCTAGAAGTCTCAATAAAACAAGCTTTCCATTAATATCTCGTTTGTCTTCAATGTGTAAAAAAAATGGATAAAAATACTTTTTCCAATATTTTCTTACGAATTTACAAAATAATTAAGAGCATGCAAGTGTACTTAAGAACTTGTACTTTTTAGAAGTTTGTGATAAACAGTAAGAAGGGAAACATGGAAAATAGGAATACTGAAAAACAAAACACAAATATATAAAATATTAATTTATTAAAAATTCATCTCAAGTCACTATTTTACACAGCCAAGACATTCTGTGAAAGTGAAACAAAGTCTACTACATGTTGGTTTGAAGGGAAAAAGATGAAAAATTTGTGCACTGATAACAAAACAACTATTGATCACAGAAGGACACCAGCTATGGGGAAAAGAAGAATAGTTTCTTGCCCAGGGGCAATGCCAACAGTGCAGTGATTGTACCATGATCTTTATGTATATTCTATCATGTTTCTTCATTAAATGATCTGCTAGGCACTGGCAATGCAGTTGAACTCATGGCAGGTTAGTTAATTAATCTGCATGACTGCTCATGTGTAGATTACATTCAGATACGCCATTTACATTTCTTGGTGAATATTAATATCTCTACTGGCAATTACTTTTCTACACCTTTTAATTCTCTTCATATCTTTTCCTGAATAAAAGGATGAGTGAGAGCATGGTTAATAGCTGGTCGTTTTGATGAGTCTAGCATCAGAATTTTTTCTAGTAAATCCTTCAGCTGGTTAACCTTTCTCATTTGACCCTCAGGAAGATTTTGATTGCCAATCAACTCAGCCAACAAATCCCGAGATGGGTTCAATGTTGACATCACCACTACTTTTTCACGCTCTGTTACTTTGTCTACTTCATGGTACAAAAAATTGCAATTCCCATCAAAGTGCTGCTCCTTAAAGGATCCTTTCCTAATTAATTTATTAGGTATTTTTCCTTTCAAATCCATAAAAAATTTTAACATCTGGTTATTGGTCTTACCAGAAAACATAATTTTTCCTGTGTATAATTCATATATTGTACATCCAGCTGACCACATATCAATACCAAAATCATAAGGAAGACCTAAAATTATCTCTGGAGCCCGATAGAAACGGCTAACAAGATATGGTGTGATTTCGTTTTCTGCAACATGTGATGCTGATCCAAAATCACACAACTTTAACACCAATTTGCTTTCATTGACCAAAATATTATCAGGCTTGATATCAGCATGAAGAATATTAGCTTTTTTCAGAAGTTTTAGAGCTAAGAACAATTGCTGAGTGTATGAACGAACAGCCTTAACATGCAATCCAACAGCTTTTCCATACTTCTTAAGTACTTCACGAAGATTCATACTCAAGGGCTCAAAAACCATGCACAAATGATTTTTGTGAAAAAAATGTCTGAAAAGTCTTAAGCAATGAAACTTGTCATCTGGATCTGCATCGTTTAAACGTCGCAACACTTCCAGTTCCTTCAAGCCTGTTTTGTGCATTACTTCATTATTTCGAATAATTTTCACTGCAACATCCATACCATTACGAGCATTATCTCTTGCTCTGACAACATTTGAAAAAACACCTTGACCTGTATACCCATAAACTACGTATCGTCCATCCATAACCTCTCCAATGCGCACTCTATAGTAGCCCTCTGCATCATCCCAGTTGTCTGTAAGACTTGGGTTCTCTGGTCCACCCTGAGGCTTATCTACTGTGCTGGGACTTCTATAAGTTTCCATATTATCTGCTTCAGCAAACATATCCCATTCACTCTTTTTCCCTTCTTTACACTCGTGTTTTTGGAAACCTAGATTTGGTTCCTCACTACTCTCTATGTGAAGATGACTACTTAACTTCAAAACATGCTTTTCCAGTTTATCATCATTTGGTATGGGGAGATTACCTTTCTGAACACTTTCAGGTTCATTAAGATGAGACACTAAAATCTGTGAAACATCTACAACTGAACTTTCGATTTTTGTTTCACTTGGTTGAATTTTTTCACCAACTTCGTGTGCCTGACCATTCACACTCTTCTCTTCGCACGCAGATAAATGTTCATAGCTGCTAATACTGGACATGTTATTGACATTTGAAAGGTCAGAGTTTTCACTGGCTGCACCCAGTCTCCTTAATAATTCTTCACGCTGTTGTCTCCTTTTCTGTATGATTTGTTCTTCGTCTTCATCCTCAGTATCAATATTGTCCACATCATCTTCGGATGATGATTTATCAACTTTTAGACTTTCTGATACATTTTCTCTTGTTTTATTTGTCTTATCATGTCCGTACTTCCCATGCCTAGAATGCCTTGAGTGATGATAATCTCTTTCGTGCTCTCTGATTTTACTTCTTGAGCGTGAGCGATGGTGGCATGCTCTCTTTCTATCACTTGTTCTTTCACTTTCATTTCTTCTTCTCCTATCTCTTTCTCTTTCCAGTCCTCTTTGTCTTTCTCTTTCATATTCCTTTTCTCTTTCACGTTCTCTCTCCCTCTCTCTTTCTAGATTAGATCTGTCTCTGTCTCGATCTGATGCAGATCTGTGTTCTCTTCCTCGATCACAGCGACGAACTTCAAGACTGTGACTTGAACTGTGGCTACATGATTTGGAGTGAGACACTGGTGATCGATATGCGCTGTTTCCTTTTGAGTAAGTGTGTTCTCTTGATGACTGAGTTCTTTTATTAGTACTACTGAATCTTCTTTCATCTTTATGATGCCTGTCACTTTCTTTATTCTCTGTTTCTGCTGCTCGATACTGAGACTTTTTGTCACCACTATAAGAACGATAATTTCTATCACTCTCTCGACTTTTTTTAGAGTCAAGAATATCATGAATTTTTTCATTTGTTGTATTTCGGCTTTTACTTCTTTCTTTACATTCATGCTTACTTTTTTGTTCATCTGGTGATGATGTTTTAACATCACTTATCTGTTTATCATCTTTGTTTTGACTTGTACTTCCACTATGCTTCCTCTTTCTTCTATCTAACTGTTTGCAGGGTGATTTATTATCAATAAATGAAGCACTACTTAAACCTGGGTCTATTTTTCCTTCAAATTTGACATTTTTATGGGTGTCATCCTGATCATCCTCCTCATCAGACATGTAAGCCCCAAGACGTGCTTGTAATAAAGCCTTCTGTTGCATCAAGTCTTCCAAGTCAATATCATCCTCTATAACAGTTATTTCTATATCTGAATCAGATTCAATCTTCACATTAGTGCTCGGGTTCAACCCAAGAAACACTTCACTATGACTAGCACAGTCTGCTTTAGAGCAGCCAATAACTGAAACATTATTCTTCTCAGAATCTCTTTCACTTTTACAAATAATATTTAGTTCAGGATCATTTGTTTTTTCAGATGACAAAATGTCAGCATCTTTTGAACAGCCAAGTGCTTCATTATTCTTACTTTTTTCTTCTTTGGCATTTTCACACTTATCCTTGTGAGTTTCCTCAACAGTTAAGGAATGACTAGATACTAATTTCTGATTTACCTGAGTCTTATCTGCAGCCTTTATTGGAGCAATACATTCCTTGTCCTCTCTTACATATTTTACTTCAATTTCGGCACTTTTCACATTTGCTTTAATTTTGATATTGTCTTTGGCATTTAAATTATCTTCAGTTTTTTTGTCTTTATGCTTTCTCTTCTTGAGATGCTTCTTTTCATGTTTATCACATTTCTCATGCTTATCACTAGCATGCTTCTTATGTTTATGATGGTGTTTATGCTTTTTCTTCTTTTTCTTTTTACAAGTGGCATCTTTAATTATGGTCGCATCATTTATGACTTTTTCGGTCTTGACATCTCCTGCTTCTTTATCCATTGAAGCCTCTGAACTGCTATCCAGTACATGGCTAGAAGTCAATATGAATTGAGCCAATTCATTGGATGTCTAATATATATATAATGTGTTAACCATTCAATCTTGGCCAATCTTGGGTGAAGAAACTGAATATTTTATTTTAAAAAATACGCGTCCTTTCAACACACTCCACAGTTCATTTAACACAAACTTCAAGGGGGAAGAAAGTTTTATTCACAGGCGAAGTTATAACTTCACTTTTTTTCATACACGATTTCAAACACTTAATAAATAACTTTTCCTATTCTGCTTAGCTTATTAGTTAGAAATATTAATAAGCAATATTTGTAATAGATCATATTCCGTAAAATTTACTTCAAATCCATAAATGTGCTTGTATAACACTTCGCAAATATCCATGTATGTACGCTGATGCAATTCAACCTTGTTACCCGAAAATTATTTCTGGAACATTTATTAACTTACAACTATTTTTCTCTTTTGTAAGTGAATATTATTGAAAATTCATATGATAATTCGCAGGGTTTCTTCTGACATTACCATTCATAGACAGTTGGGCTTGTTCATAGACAAACATTCCGGTTCCATACTGACAGTGCTGCCAACAAAACCCGTAAGGGCATCGATGAACTCGTCCTTTCTATAGTTGAAATGATCCACAAGTGAATTTGTTTTATTTCGAAATAACCGTAAGGAATTTTAGCTACATTTCAAAAGTGACTCTCCATACATTTGTGTATTGGCAAATAATCTCGCCGAGTTAAAATATAACCAGAGAAGAGAATTGCCGGTGTTTTGAATTCTTGGCGAAATTGCTATTGTTGTGAATGAGATTCATGGGATTCAAGTGAATCAATTGCCCGATAATTTTATAGATGAGAAATAGTTGATGCTGCTTTTTGACTTTGGAAAATAAATATTGCAATATTTCATTCAAGAAATAAAGATGGGATTTTTTTCTAAGGTTGGTAATGTTATGATCAATCCCTGTCACTTTACTGTCACTATGCTATAATCACATTGTAAATGGTATGTGTCTTAATTGTTAAGATTAAATATCCGAATTACTTATTCCTGAAAGTCTGATTCAGGTTTTTCGTTAATAATTGAAAAAGAGTATTCACTCATTGGTGGTATTATTTCCTGATTCATACGTTTATTAATATTTTACTCAAACTCTTTACATGAACTCTTCCCCCTTTTTACGAAGAAATTATCTTGAGAGAAGTTATTAGGGTAGTGGATGCTAACTTGGGAGAAAATTAATTTCAAGTAATAATTTTAAATGAGTGTTTTTGGTTTAACCGAATAACACGTAAAACAAAACCCAATAAATCCAAACTATTTAAGATCACTATTTAAGACTACTTATTTCAATATCAACAATTGCTCGATTTCATGCCGCCGACAACATGCAGATTTTATTCACTTGCAGGCCTCGGCAGCTGTCGCAGGCATCCAGTTGCACCGCACTACCCACACAAAAAACAACTTCCACCAACTCACTGCATCCCACTCGTTCTCAGTTCGCGTAGTTCGTGAAGCGTGTGTCTCTCAACTTCGAATCTTGTTTTATTAGGGCAGAAATGAACAATTTGTGTGTAGAATATTAGGAGAACAGTTGTAATATTTATAGAGAGGTTAAATGCTATAACCATATAACCTGGCCAGAATCAGGCGCAGTGTGCAGGTGGTTGCGAAATCCAGGAGGTAGTGAATGTCCCGTCTGTGGCTGTCGCGTTGTTTAACAGGTGGGATTGACTTTTATAAGAAACTTCCTTTTTTTGATAATGATACGCAACGATAATTTATTACTCCACACAACAGAGCGAAGTCCTGAGGGAAAGTGGAAATCATACTATGATATTTAGAGTTGGTATTTATATGGTAATCTTTGTTAACCGTGCATTCCTTGAGGTTCGTGGGAAAGAAGTGATGATCGTATCCTGATGGCAGATTGATATCCTTTTTTTTTCGAGTTTGAAGTCGTTTTGCACGTGATATTTTTTAAAATTATGAAATGACTCAGAACCCTCAAAATGTGCTCTTTCGCGAAATTCATAAGAATGCGTGGCTTAAAAAGCTTCCCACTGTGGAGAAAAGAAATGGAGCATTTCCGAAGGTTGGTCTTGTCTTTCTTATGGTGAGATTTTGTAACATGAAACTTGTATTGAAAGAATTTACTTTTTCAGAAAGGTGAAAGAGTATGGGTAGTGTTCTGTGTTCATGATGATTCAGAAGCTTTGCTTGAACTTTATACTGATCAGAAATTGGCTGTGACTCACAAACCAGATTGGTTTGTGTCTTTGAACAATTGTTTGCATGTATCTCCTACCATTTGTGCCCAAGAAGATGAATATGAGTTTGTGATAACCTTGAGTTCTGAAGTTATTCGACTTGCTGCTCCATCATGGTAAGATTCCTCAAAGAATTCAAGACATGTAGGTTAATATTTTTGATTGATAAATGATCCATTTTCATTTTAATATTCAGGGAATTGATGATGGAGTGGGTGGAAACAATAAGATCAAAGTTGCAAGAAATGAGAATACTTTCTCCTCGTGAAAATTTGTATAGTAGAATGCCAGAAGCACGTTTACCACTTGCTCCAACACGAGACCCTAACTCTCCCCTGCCTCCAACTCCGTATGGGCCATCAGCACGCGTACCAGGAATTGAACCAGTGCATTTGGAAAACTCAGGTATTTCAGTTGAGCCTTTCATAGTATATTTGTCACTATGTCAGAAGAAATGTTTTTTTTTATGAATATTATTCCTTGGTACAATATCCTGTTTTTGTTTCAGATGCAGTTCCAGTAACAGAATCTGTTGAACCTACTAATATAGATGCCTTAGCCAGTAGTTCTGTACAACAGACACTCAGCAGTTTAAATTATGAAAGTCGCCCTTCTACTGCATTTTACATTACCCAATCAGAACCTCCAGTATATACAAGGTTATTGTTCTTTCATCTTGAGAATGGGAGAAATTAAATAATTGAGATTCCGTGATAGATAGTCATTAGACAACATATTGTGAATGTGATCATTGTTAACATTCTTATAAAATATTTGAATATTTTCCTAATTTTGGCGTGGTATAACCTTTCTCTTACTCATGCACTACAATACTAAATTTTCATATTCTATAACTACGTAGTTAAGTAATCCATGTTGTAGAGTCAAATGATACTTGTAGAGACAATAGTTGCTTCATTCTCGGTTACCCTCAGTATGTAAAAAAAAAAATTAAGGTTTTGCTTCGAGAATAAGCTAGATTGTAAATAAATAAGAATGCATTATGGATCATTACTAATTGATAATGATAATTTTTGCAGGCCTCGCCATGTGTTGAATCGTGCTGCGTCTGTTCCTGATTCTCCATCAGTTTATAATTCATCATTAACTCATTCCCCTGGATTAAGAAACCCATCTGTTAGCAATGTTACTGTAATAGAAGTAAGTGCTAATCATTCTGTCCCTCACTCTGCACTTCCTTTCGATTCTGGTGATGTTTTCAACTTCAATCTGTTAGATGAAGCTCTTCAACCTTTGGCAAATGGTTCAACAGAAAGTCATGAAGAACCTCTCCCAGTTGGGTCTGTTGTTACTGATGACTTTAGTGTATTTCCTGGGCCATCCAGAATGACTGACAATCATAATATGTCATCAGTAACCATAAATAATGACACATACAGTTGTGATAGCAGTGGTAGTAGTAACAGTAGCAGCAGCATTAATAGTATTAGTAGCAATAGACAGGAAGAAAATAGTGTTAATAGTCATGCCAGTGTGAATTGTGCATTAAGTAGCTCCCTTCAAGATGTTAGTGAGGTTTCAAGTCATTATGAATGTGTTTTCCTTCCTACACCTTCTCCTTCTTCAAGTCAAGAACTTGGAGCAAGCAGAGCACTTAATGTTCCTCCCAGGTTTAAATCTAGTGAAACAAATGTAAGTTGTTCTTCTGCATCAAGAACTACAGGGGCAGCTACACCACCTCTTGTAAGTCAGCCAAGTTCCGCCCGATCTTCCATGCAAACTTCTCAGCAGGGATCCACTTCTGTTGAGTCGCCTACAGTTGGTGCTTCTCAACGTCGGCGAAGCAGAAGTACCTCAGCATCAGAAGGAAGTTCTCCTCGGGTGTCTGCCAATTTAGCTGACAGAAACAGGGGTGCATCTGGATCTGCAAGTGGAGTGGCAAGAACTGAAGGAGAAAGACGCTTACAACCTGCACCACATCCCTATCGACACCTTGGTGCAGTGTTCAGTGCTGATAGTGTGAATGTTGGGCGATTGACGTTGCGAGAACAGCAAGTTACACAGTTGCGTCGGGAAATGCTGCATCCTGGTGGTGTGCGGCTGCAGTTGCGGAGGAAGGATTGCACAAATTCAATTGCTTTGGTAGATGCATTTGGTGCTGTGTGGTGAGTATTTTGCACTTTCAGTTAATCTTTACATCAGTAGAGCCATTCTGTATAGTGGCACTCAAGGGTACTGAGGGGTAGAATGAAGAGGGTGGGAACATACCTGCATGTATATTTCGGCATAAAAATGCATTGGTTATACTTATGTTTTTTGTAAATTGCATTGGCAGAAGACTGGATCGTTGCCACTCCAGAGAACTTGAAATTATTTGAGCGAAGAGAGTCAACAAGTCTATTAAAGTATTGAGGCAAAAATTCACTGAGTTTTGCATTTTCCAGAGTCATGGTAACCTTTGGGGAGGCCTAAAAGTAAGGTTACCTGTTCTTGTCAAAAGACCCCTACATACAATAAACACATTCAGTGGCAATGTTGTGCCAAGTGGGATGGTCCTTCTGAAGTCAGATAGACTATGATTTCTTTTGATTGGAATTCTTAATTATATTATAACTTTTGAAACTAAAGAACCAGGACCCAGTAAGACTTATTGAATCATTTGAAACAGTACTTATAACATGGTAATAATTAAACATTAAATTTTTTTTCTTTAAAATAAAAATTCTAATAAACTAGTAACTTTCTTTAAAAACTCTAATATGATTCATAGATTTATAAAATTATATTTGATTAGTTAACATTATTTAACGTGAGTATATATGGGTAATAATATTCACATAGTCCTTATTAATTACAAAGAGAGATGCAAACTTTTTTGTTTGCTGCCTAGCATAATTATTCCATCAGCAAATTGTTAGGAGGAAGAGGAGCAAACAAAAAATGAACTGTAAAGTGGTGAGAATATTTCACAATGAGAAATTCCTTCGCACTTAATTCTATCTTATTTCTTAATAAATCTCACTTATTTCTAATCGCTTTGTTACTTTTATAAATCTACAATGGATTAAGTTGACAAATTTTAAGTGCATCAGAATTTTTTCATTATAGAATTGGTCATACAAAAATTTCTGAAATTTCACTGATAATGTTATAATTAATAGGAGAGTTTAACATTTGATCACATGAAATTAAGTAAGAGCAGAGATATTTTCTTTGTAACCAGTGGTCCGGGGGTTTGAATAACCTTAGTGTACTCTTGGGACCTGTATCAATGACATGCTAATTTTAATTATAGTTTTTATTGATTTCGCAATTATCTTTCAGTTCATAATTAAAACAAACCTATTTTCTCATGACTTTGTTGATTTGTTGACTTGGATTGTGATTTGTGCGCAGGGTTGCAGGCTGGAAGCAAAAGGAGCATCCGATGCTATACAATGCTCTTCACATAGGAGATCACCTTGTGAGCACGGGAGGCGTACCTGTGCAGAATGCAAGTGATGCACAGAAATTGATTCGAGGAACTTCAAGCCTTTATGTAAGACCCTAATTTAAAAATGAGTCATTATTATTTCTTTAGACATAGTGCAAAATTTTTTTTGTGACTTGTTATAATTGGTTAGAAGAAACATGCATGTTTTCATATTTGTATGTTGGTTTGTCTTTCCAGCTATTTCTGAAATCTCATTGGGAAATAGCTCTGTAATAGAATAAATTCATAAATTCCATGTAAATGGAGATTTTTTCCTTGTACATTGTTGTCATACTTCATTTTGCAAAACTGTGAATAAATGATATTGCTTCTTGTGTGGAGGAGTACAACTAAATTTCAGTGTGAAATGGTTTCACTTGCATGAGTAAGATAATATAATAAAGAGTTATTTGCATTTCTGCCATTTAATATTTAGTGCATGCAAGGAAATTATCAATTCAAGAGATTGCCCTTGTGCAAAATGGTATATTATGCATCTAGTTTATAATGTTAACCTTTATTGCTAATGTAGGTATTAACGACGTGAGAGGCAAGTCAAAAAAATGACATCGTAATTTTTGCCAAAACAAATGAAGCAAGAGAGAGCAATATGGTGTTTACGTCATCTTTTAGAGTACATTTGCTACTATGACTACCAAAAGTTTAAAGTAAAAATTTGGAGCCATTTGTATTGATATTGAAGTCAAGTATTGACATTGAAGTCAATACTGTGAGAACCGACGTAATAATAATCACGGAATCCTGGCTTAATACCAACATTCCTGACAGCCTGATATGTATCCCAGATTTTTCTATCCACCGAAGAGACAGAGTAGACAAAAGAGGCGGAGGAGTTTTGATCTGTGTGCGACATAAAATTGGAACAACCACATTGAGAGTAATGAAGATCCTGAAACGGAAGCTCTATGGCTGAAAGTGCAGATAAGTAGAGTTCATTTGATCATTGGAGGAATTTACAGACCACCCTCACTTGGGACCAGACCCTCACAAACAGCCATCAACATTTTTGAACTGATTAGCAGAGTTTCAGAATTACATGAACCTGTCATAATTATGGGAGATTTCAATTTCCCCTCTATCACATGGACTGAAGATGGAGCTATATCCAAGATTGAAGTGGAATGGGAATTCCTACAACAATGCTCTGACTCAAACCTTAGCCAGAAAATCGATGAACCCATGCAACATAGAGGGAACTAAACTGCTGCAATTTAGATCTGGGACTGGTGAATGAAGACAATATTAATACTCCCCCAACTCTTGAGACCAAACATAGGACAAAGTGATCATCTGGTAATTGTTACTACTTTGCAATTGGAAACAGTAGAAACTGGAGACATTTCCAATAATGTCAATGAGAAGTTAAACTTTTTTAAAGCAAACTTTGAGGCAATAACAAAATACCTTACAAAACATTGTGAATCCATGACACTGGGAAATAAAGAAGAAAATGAGAAAGCCAGAGTTGAAGATAACTACAGAAAATTCTGCAACATCTCAGGAATTATTATCTACCTATTCATCAAAATACAGGAAGAAGAAAAACTTAAACAAACCATGGATCAACCAGGAAATGAAAAAGTGAATCAGAGCTAAACTCAGGGCATGGTACAAGTATAGAAAAACTACAGCAGATGAACATTATGACTAGGAGAATTTCCAACAGGCTCACGTCAGACATACAGATGAAAAGAGAGGAATATGAGCAGCAAGTGGTACGAATTGGAGCCAAGTTTCTATTCTTATATAAGGAAGCAGACTTTGTGCAAGACAAGACCACCTAGAATCATACAATGCATGGGGCTCACAATAACTGACCCTCTGGAAATTGCAGAACACTTCGCTGACTACTTTGAAGAGGTGTACACAATGGAACCACTGAATCAACTTCCAAACGTTAGAAACAGATGCACAGAAACAATAGAAAATATGGAATTTATAAATGTAGAGATAGCCCAAATACTCCTTCGACTGGACTAAAGCTCTTCTAGTGACCCAGACCGCATCACAACCATTTATTTAAAAAATTGTGCCACACAACTGGCCCCAACTCTCAATAAACTCTTCAGACAGTCCTTCTACACAGCGAAACTTCCTTCTGCATGGAAAATAGCAGAGGTTACACCTATTTTTAAAAAAGGTGACAAACAGCTCACACAGAATTACAGGCCAATAAGTTTGACAAGTATGGTTGGAAAAGTGATGGAAAGACTGATAGTCCAAAAACTCCATGACCACGCACAAAGCAACAATCTCATCACCAGAGAGCAACACAGATTTGTACCAGGTAGATCAACCGTCACCAACCGGATCAGCTCACTTGATGTGTGGACCAAAATGTTAGACCGAGGGCAACCTATGGACATAATTTTTCTGGACTTTACTAAGGCTTTCAACAAAGTCCCTCACAAGCAACTGATTTATAAACTAGAAGCAATGGGGATAAGAGGCAAATTATTAACATGGATCAGAGATTACCTCTCAAATAGAATGTTTCAAGCACGCATTGGAGATACATTATCAACATCCCGATCTGTTCCTCAGGGATCCATTTTGATCCCTGTGGGGTTCCTCAGGGATCCATTTTGGGACCAATGCTGTTCATTTTATACACAAGTGACCTAGGTGAGGGAATAGCTACAAAAAGGAATAGCTATGCAGATGGTACAAAACTGTTTGCAAATCCATTGAATGATCACGTAGCACTACAGAACGATCTTACAGAAATGGAAAACTGGTGTGAAACGGTTACTCTTGTTGAACATCGAGAAATGTTAAGTACTTCATATCGGCAAAAAGAACCTAAGACATTCCTATATGATTTCAAATCACAACTTGGAGACCACAGCACAACTAAACGACCTGGGTGTACTAATTTCGCAAGATTTGAAATGGGAAAGTCAGGTCACCTAGGTCACCAAACAAGCAAATAGCATTCTATATATGATGGGAAAGGCTTTCTCTAAACTGCACAAAACAACAATTAAGAGAATCTCTACAACCTACATCAGACCTGTGCTTGAGTATGCAATCGTGGTCTGGTCCCCATATTATGGAAAGGATAAACTGGAGAAAGTACAAAGGCAAATCACTAGAATCCCAAGAGAGTGCCACGGAAAAGACTACCAACAGAGATGCCAAGAAATGTCGCTACTCACATTGGAACAGAGAAGCTATAGAACTGACATAATTGAGACTTATAAAATTATGAATGGCCACTATAATGTTCCACAATATGCTGGTATTTTCACAAGATTTACAAATGACAGACTACAAGGACACTCAATGAAACTGAAGAAAGAAAAAACAAGGATAGGACAGAGAGCACACTTCATCGCCAGTAGGGTTGTCAATACATGGAATGAACTGCCAGCAGAATGCATTGGAAAGGCGACCTTAAGTGCTTTTAAAAACAGTGTTGACAAAGTGAAGTTTACTATCCAAACATGAGATAGCTGAGTGAAAAATGGTGATGAATTGTTTTTTTAATTTTACTTGCCAATGAATTGAGTTCCAGATTTATATAATATGTGTGTAACAGCTTGTTGCTGCCACCATTAATTCAATAAAAGTAAATAAATAAAAATTTTGAGAAAATCTTGCTTTTGTTACTTTTAAATAATTGCATGCAATGTTATGCGAAAATTACTAAAAGTTAAAAAAAAATGTACATGGGCCTTAATGAAAGATCGAATTATTGACAACAAATTTCTTTGGAAAGAAAAATGTCCATCTTCAATTTTGTAGTTGTAGGAAGCTACCAAAAAAAATTCAAACTTTTGCAATTTTTGAAAATTTAGAGTTAAGCGTGAAAATTGGACCTGTGCCACTTTTATAAGTGAATTGTACTCTATTCTTACAAGAAATTTAAAGCAAAAATTTTGAAAATGTCCCGGAGCTTCATGTAAAGTACCTCCTAATTTTAAAGAATGTTTTTCAAAACCTCAAAGCTTCCACTCGAGCCAAATCAACACATGTCTCTTCAATTCGGAAAAAATCCTATGCATGGTTTAGGTGCTAGTGGTGTTCACAGACGAACATTTTAATATAAACTACTATTTCGGTATCGGGGCATTCCAAAAAGTGTATTTTCTTTGAAATTTCGAAATCAATTTGCTGCAGCATTACATGACTTTCTGTATGATGACTTTCTACATGACTCTGTGTATACATACGTGTATGAGAAAGTAACTAGTGGTAGTTGAGAATGGCACAGACTTTCTCATATTAGTTTTCTATTTTCTTTGGTCTGGGCTAGCTTTTCAGCTAGCACTCTCCTGCCATCTATTATCGCCCAAAGAATATTTTTTTGAAATTTTTGTAATTTTTTGGTTTTCTAATAGTAGAACAGAAAGATTACTTTAAGAATATTAAAGAAGAGTAAAACGTCCTAAATGCCAATTTTTATTGAAAAATGTAGAGCGGTTTTTAAGAAAATGGCGTTTGTGTGTTACAGTAAGTGCGAAATTTGAAACTGTTTTTCACAGAAATTTTTTGAGTTTTCGAAAAACTTCATTATAAGTCATTTGAAGCACTTTCACTCAAAAATGCAATAACGTATACAAATTGCTGAAAATCTTCATCTTAACAATCCGAATCTATAAAAAATTACGTTTGTATGATTTTTGAGAAAAACAAAAGAATACCCCAAAATGAACAATATGTTGTATTAAACAGTGTAATTAGCACTCTCTGTTGGAAAAGTTGGAAGAAACAAACTTGAAGCTATTTTTGAGAAAATGGCATCTGAGCATGTCTGAAAATGTGGAATTTTGAGTTCATTTTCACAGGAAACTTTACAAGAAATTTTATGTGGATTTTCAAAAATTTTGCAGTTTTCAAGAAACTTTATTTGACATTATTTAAAGCACATGTTCTCATAAATATCTTTAATTGTTTATTTGTTTATAGCATATTCCCATGTAATTACAATATGTGAGTACAACATACACATTTAATGAAGTCGCAAAAAGTAAATTTAGGAACAATAATTACAAATATTGTAATAGAGCAATTTTCGGATAGCTTGAGTATGTAATGTTGAAAAAATCAATTCACTTACAATACTTGTTAGCAGTAGAAGCAATACGGTAGGAGGTATCATTCATTTGATAGTCTGGTTGGACAGAAAATAAGGGATTGTGTGTCGAAATGCAAGGGACTCGAAATTCGATATTAGAGAGAAAATCGCTACATTTAATTTTACCCAACAAAATTTTAAATAGAAAGATAAGGTCACAGAATGTTCTTCTATCCCGAAGATGAGGAATATTATACAGTGGGTAGTAATCAGCGTAGTTGTGACAAAACCACAGGATAGGGCATCCATCATGAAACACTACGTTGCGCAACAATCTGTATTGTACCTTCTGAAGATGATTTACGGCTTTCCCAGTGAAGGGAAACCAAGTCAGATAGGCATACTCAAGAATTGGTCTACCCAGCAAGTTAAAGAGAAGTTTGATTGTGTGGAATTGTGATGAGTTTCGCTAAAACCCAAGGATCGCAGAGCTTTGTTAACAATACTGTTAATGTGGTTGTTGAAATTTAGTTTACTGTCAAAGATAACTCCAAGGTCTCTGATGTTGTCCACCACAGCCAGTATCCTCCCATTGAGACTAACAGTGTCCCACTTTCTGGAGAAGCTAATGGTATAGCACTTGTCATGGTGCAATTATATTATTTACAGTATATTATTCAGAAAGCACCAATTTTTGACAGCTAGTAAATCAAGTTGCAACGTGATGGCATCATCAGTATCAATTATTGAACGATTAATCTTAGCATCATCAGCAAAAAGAAGGATATTACCATGTTTCAAGAATGTTGGAAGATCATTGATAAACAAGTTGAAAAGTAAAGGGCCCAGATGAGACCCCTGAGGGACTCCAGATGGTACACGGTAGGATTCAGAATGGATACCATTCAGATAAACATACTGCAGTCTGTTATGCAGATAAGAATTGATAAAAAAAAAGGAGCAGATCACCCAAACCCATCTTAGTTAGTTTATGGATTAAGGTCATATGATCAACCCAGTCAAACACCTTAGCAAAATCCGAATAGATTATATCAACTTGAGGTAATGTGAATACAATAATGTACACAAATCTCCGCTAATCTAAATATTAATGATGTGAGAGACAAGTCTTTTGTGTGAGATTTTTGTATATTTTGAAAAAACAAAAGAATAGAGCAATATAGTGTTTGTCATCTTATAAGGTACGTTTAGCTCTATCCCTATCAAAAGTTCAAAGAAAAAATTTGGAGCCGTTTTCGAGAAAATCTTGTTTTTATTATTTTTTAAGATTGTACATATTGCATGAAAACTTATAAAATTTTCAAAAAAAATGAACGTGACCTTAATGAAATAACTAAATATGGAGAACAAATTTTACTTGAAGGAAAAATCTCTATCTTTAATGTTGTAATTGTAGGAAGAAGCCGGAGAAAAGTCAAACTTGAAATTTTCGAAAATTCTGAGTTAAGTATAAAAAAAGGACCTACACCAAATTCATAAGTGTATTGTACTCTATTCTGAGGAGAAATTTAAAGAAAAATTTGGAACCATTTTTAAGAAAATTATGATAAATGTCTCAGGAGTTTCATGTAAAGTACCCCCAAATTTTAAAGAAAGGTGTTCAAAATTGCAGCGTCGTGAGTGGAGCCTTATTGACCAGGGATAACCCATTTTTGAAAAAATTCTTCTTATGGTTCAGGTGCTAGTGGTGTTCAGGAAAGGACGTGTTGAAAAATAAACACATTTTTTTGGTATCAGGGGACCCCAAAATGTGTTTCCATTCAAATCTCGAAATCGATTTTCCGCAGCATTACATAACTTTCTCTATAACTAAGTATATTACTCCGTATATACGTATGTATACAAGAAAGTAACAAGTGTTGCCACAGAATAGCATTGACTTTCTCGTAGTAAAGTTTTCTAATTTCCTTTGTGCGGGCTATCTTTATGGGCTTGCTCCCTCTTCTTGTCAGCTGCCATCTATCACCTCTTAATACATTTTTTGAAGTTTTAATTTTCCAGTTTCCTAATGGTGGATTCGAAATATTACTTTTAGAATATTAAAGAGTAAAATTTGGTCCTATGTGGAAATTTTCATTGATAAATTTGAAGCTGTTTTTAAGAAAATGGCATGTAAGTGTTACTGTAAATGCGAAATTTGAATTTCTTTTCACAGGATTCTTATGAGTTTTTGAAAAACTTCATTGAAAGTCATTTGAAGCACTTCAACTCACAAATGCAATAGTGCTTACAAATCGCTGGAAATGAGCTTATTTACGCAGTGAGAGATATATTTAAAAAAATCACATTTGTGTAATTTTTGAGAAAAAGAAATACTACCTAAAAATAAACTATGTCATATTAAACGGTGCGATTAGCTCCATGCTTTAGAAAAGTTTGGAGTCATTTTTGTGAAAATGGTGTTTGAGCATTTCTGAAAATACAGAATTTTGAGCTCATTTTCACAGAAGTTGTTTTTGAGTTTTTGAGAAACTTTATATTACATTATTCAAAACACATGTACTCAGAAATACCGTAATGTTAAAAAATTGCCACTAATGTAAATATTAATGATGGCAAAAAAAAATTACACTTTTGTAATTTTTGAAATAACAAAAAAATAGAGCAATATGGCGTTTATGTTATCTTATATAGCGCATTTAGCCCTATCACTACCAAAAGTGTAAAGAAAAAAATTGAAACCATTTTTGAGAAAATCTTTTTTGTAATTTTTTAAAATGGCACATATAACACACAATATTACCCATAAAGTACTAAATGTTTCTAGAAAATGAGCATGGCCTTAATGAAACAACTAATTATAGAGAATTAATTTCATTTGTAGGAAAAATGTCTATCTTCAATATTGTAGTTGTAAAAAGTTGCTGAAAAAAATTCTTACTTTTGCAATTGTCGAAAATTCAGAGTTAACAGTGGAAAACAGACCTATGCCACCTTTATAAGTATATTTCACTCTATTCTTACGAAAAATTTAAAGAAAAAATTTGTAGGAATTTTTGAGAAAATTTTGGAAATGTCGATGGGGCTTCATGTAAAGTACCCCCAAAAATGAATGAATGTTTTTCCAAATCGCAGAGCTTTGAATCAGGCCAGATCGATAGGGGTTTATTCAGTTTGGAAAAAACTGTATGCCTAGTTTAGGCACTAGTGTTGTTCACGGACACCAGTCGGATGGACGTTTTGAAAAACCCACCTTTTCGGTATCTGGTCCTCAAAACGTGTAGTTCTGTTGAAATCTTGAACTTGATTTTCTGCAGCATCACATAACTTACTCTACACTACGTATATTACTGTGTATACGTACATATACGAGAAAGTAAAAATGAGTGTGATACAAAATTTTTGTGTATCGCAGCATTATAAATTTATAAAAGAACCCAGCTTAATTTTGGAAACAAAATTCATTTTTCCAATAATCATAAATAATTTATAGCAAGTTGCTCCAGCTGCCAGCTGCCCCCACACCCCACACCCCTCCTCCCCCTTCTGGACGCCTCTGGGTTGCGGACAAGGTGCTGAGTTATGAAATGTCCTCTTGTGAATGATTTCTTACAGCAGAAACTTTCATTTATAATGCTAGTTAAAAATGTATTTTTTATTCATAAAAACAATATTTGAGAAATTTTATTGTGCAGTAGCTTCCAAGAATTTGCACTTTGGAATGTTGCCAGTTTGGTGATGTGTTTCAGTGTTTGCTTACAACTGAGACTGTATATGAAAATGAAAGAATAAAATTTCAATGTTGTATTCAGCTTCAGCGACTGTACTAATTTGCTTATGTCTCAGAGCTGCAACTTTCAATTCGCATTTATGACATGCTTCTTTGATTCCAGGTTGAATTTGTAATTCGTCGAGTGCCTTGTGGTCGTGTATTTGCTATACGGCGAGAAACAGAGGGCCAAAGTCTTGGCATTGTGCAGGAAGGTAATACAGCTGAGATTCGTGATGTACTCCCAGGAAGCCCTGCTGCACGATTTGGTCTCGTTCCCAGAGCTCCAACGTGTGACGGGCTTTCTCTAACAAATTGGATACTTACAGAAATTAACGGAAGACCCTTAAATTTGTTCTTTAAAGATGGAGAAGTTCGAGATAGACTGAACGCTGTTGGTAGAGATATTTCAATTTTGGTACAGCCTGCCGATTTAGTGAAACAACTTAAAAAGCAATTGAAAAGTATTCGGAGTTATAAGGATTATATTGTTCAGTAGAATTGTAATTTATTCTGAAATGAAATGTATTCATATGCAAAAGAATTGACCTATGTGAATCCTTTATAATTTTTTAAATCCCATCTTGGAAACGTGACTCCTATTGATGATGAATCTGTAAAGAATATAAAGCAATGGTGAAATTACAGAAATTTACTTTTGGTGTCAGAGGTAATATGTTGTAGTCTATATTTAGCTTTTGACTAATGAGGTTTGTAATATTTGTTTTCTGCAAACAAATCCATTTTAAACATTGTTCTGTAACTTCTCTGCATTGATTATGTGAGGATGTTATCCATTCAATTTTTAAATCGCACAATGCTTCAATAATATTTTTGCAAACGTATAAATTGCAGTTATTATACAACATTTTG
Source organism: Teleogryllus occipitalis (assembly GCA_011170035.1). Taxonomy (NCBI): domain Eukaryota; kingdom Metazoa; phylum Arthropoda; class Insecta; order Orthoptera; family Gryllidae; genus Teleogryllus; species Teleogryllus occipitalis. The sequence continues at coordinate 61,481 of BLKR01009747.1, forward strand.
CCTGCTAAAGCAAAGCTGCTTCATGTTTATTAGTAATTTACTAGTAAATTAAAATTAAATATTGTCAAGGATTCCCTGTGGAAAAAATTGTCATTAAGAATAATAACCTTTTGCAAGAATAAAACATAAACAAGAGAGCAATTCACCCTGTGAAAAATTAGATAATTAGCAGGAACACAACTAGAGTTCACCCAACTCTTTAATTTAAAATCATTTTCAATCAAGTTAAAAATATGTCAACATGAAACTAAATATAATATTATGTCAAAATTACTTTGAGCAATGATAATTGCAGGTAATAATTCTTCTTTAACATCATCTTCCATGTCAGTCTTTCCAACTACTACTTGGTTTTTGCTTCACTTATGTCTCGTTTCTTTTGATTGCTCATGATGAAAGTTTTGTCTAAAGCACAGAAGTTCAGGTATTTATTTGACCAAAAAGTCACTGGTAAAAGAGCGTTCATTTTTTACTAAAATAGGCTTGCGAAAAAGTGTTTAGTCTAACTGAAATAGAGGCACACAAAGGTAAGTAAACTACGACAACCAACCATCTAGTACTATGTCACATTAAACTATCAGAAAGAATACTTTTCAGATTCCTTTTGAAAATCATTCTAGTGCCCCAAAAAGTTTGATATGAAGATTACTGTTTTGTTTCATTTGCAACAGTCCCTACACAATGCCAGTATGGTATTTTAACGATAAACTATTCCCTTCAGAATGAATCCTTAAACAGTCACAGTGAAACCATTGCTACTGTTTTGGTTCCTTAAACTTGTCACTAGCACTGAGCAGGCCTGTATCATATTCAGAGAGCTCTGCTCTCAAAAGGGATCAAAGGATAATCTCAAGGGTGGGATGGGATCCCTTGTGACCAAAGAAAGTTTATTGGCATCAATGCAAGAAATCCAAGAATCTTGACAAGTGGTAACATCTTTCATTTAATACTTTCTGACTCTGGAATTTGAGTTCCTACACTTCCTGCTTGATATTATACCTCCACTTGCAGGAAAAGACAAAATATGACTGTGCCCAGTTAGTTAATTCTTATTGTCAAGTCTTGAAATTAAAAATAATATGGCATTTCGCTTAACTTCTAGGTTCTAGTTATGACAGGTTGCATAGAAAAGAACTTTTCAAGTACTTGTGCATGGAAACTAGTACTTACATTTACTGTTTATTGATTGGAAAGTGTTTCTTTCTGGTAATTAGAGATAGACTTTGCTGAAATAGACTGCTGTATACATACCACAAAGAAGCCTTGGCAATATAAAAAATGAGGATTGCAAAGTAAACAAAACACAGGAGTGACCTGAATCAAAGTGGCTGCTGCCGTGCATATTGAGAATGAAAAACAGAGTATACACTTGTAAATTTTCATGTATTTGTGTTAAAAAATAGTGTGTATGTATACTCATATGGAAGTGCCTTTGGCCTTCACATTTCAAAATGATGGACTTTGTTCCTATTATTGCGGTATCCATCAACATTTAATTTGTAAACCAAAGACTCACTTTCTGAAGTAATTATGTAAATAACTAAATTTGTAATTAAAAGAATTGATCTTTCATATTATAGTGAATATTAAAAATACGTTCTGCTCATTATTTGCCTTATGTCTACAGTAAAAAAAACATGATATTCCTATGTATTATTGTTTGTTTTTTACCGAATGCTTTTCTTTTTTGTCTCCAATTTGTTATTAGCCACAAAACATCACAAAACTTAAGTATTTGAAGCTGTGGCCTTGATTTGTGATACAATTGTTCATTCTGTAATTTCATCTGCACAAAAAATAACAAAATAGTTAGTGAAAATTAATTTAAGAAGGACCTATTATATTTCAAAGCCAAGTAATCTAATAGATGAAAAACTGTGGGTGTCCAATTATCTAGAAATAAATTGGTGCATCTGTACTTTTTACAGAGTATTAAAGCAGCTTTATTTAGAGAATACAAGCGTGGGAGCTTAGCTAATAAGCATATTTTTTTGGGGTACTATAGAAAGGATATCAATCAAGGAAGTTGTTAGTCAAGTTTTCATTTTTTCAATAACATTTGCATGTATTTTGAAATATTTATTTATGACCTTTTATAGTTGTTTTTTGGTGTTGGCAGCATATTTTTTCGCAGCTAATAACACTAAAGCCAATGATGAAAATGTAATGTGTGCTTGTTTTTATATGTATTTTTAATTTAAAGAGATTGTATTTATTTATGTATATTATATCTTTATTTGAAAACTGTAATTGTGCAATGTCCTCAGTAAATTCTGAAATATGACTGAATGTAAAATTATGTGAGTAATAGAGTGAAAGACAATGTGCAACAACAAAGACAGCTGCCATTGTTGTATTGTACATAGTACTTTTTTAGATACAAAGTAATATTTTACACTATTTTTATGCATATTGTACAGTTTCTTGACACTTTGTATCTATTTTATTAATTAATGCAACTGTATTTTTGATAGTTTTTAAGTGAAATGTTCATTGTCTTATATATGAAGGTCTCTTACTGTATTGTTGTCAATAAGACATCATGAAGTATGGAGTGAGATGGTATTGTACTGCTCTAGTAACTGAAAAGTATATTACCATCTTCAGTGTATTTCTTAATGAATTTCAGTAATACAGAGATTAGGACTTAATTCCTTTTCTTGTTAATTAACTTTTATCATTAACATTAAATTAAGATGGATTGATTTTTGTGTCATAAAACATTTGAGGCATTGAGGTATAAATAATCCTCTCTATAGTAAGACAAGGAGTTTTTACAATTTATAAGAAACCTCTGACACAAAATCGTGTAAGAGTTCTCCTGCTAGATAGGGAATTACACCCCAGTCCTACATCACATTTAACACGTTTAAGGTGGAGAAAATAAGTTTGCAGATTATGAGATAGGGGACAGATAACTGCAACACGCATAACTATCATACACAACTTGGAAATTATGAATCTATATGTTTAAAATGAGGTTTTGAGTCCCTCAGACTGTGAGAATACGAGCATTGTGTAACAATGTCCATATTTTTATGTTCAGTACTTCGGGCAGGCAACTAGAGCACATTGTGCAGCACACTCATGTGCCATGCTTCATTTGTGTCTGTAAACTCAACAGACCCATTTTTAACGTCCGTTAAAGTGCATCTGTGTGTCTCTGGCCTAAAGAGTCTAGATTTGAGAAAAGAGAGGAGCCCAAGTTATGTTTCTTCTACTCTATGCATTCTACAAAATGAGACCCTTTTGAAACTTTTTATTTTTAGAGATTAAGGTATTCTGGGGTTCCACATTCCATTGTAAGGGTAGTCAAATACAAGTAGTGATTTGAAATGTAAGTAAAGTTAAATTGAAGGAATAAGGACACAATAGTATTCTGTGATAAAATTAAAGTGAATATTCGATATTCTCTGAAAATTAATCTCAAAACTTAGTAATTTTAGAATTGTAACTCATGCCCAGTACCAGGCATTTAATGCTGTAATGTAATGGATAGTTCAGGAGCTGGACTTTCAAAGTTCCGATTCAGTAAAAAGCTGTTTTCAGTTTTAAAACAATTACCCGTACATAAGTTGGCTCTAAGTTGAGTATAAGACAACACCCTAATTTTGAAGAGATCCTGAAAGTTTTTAAAATTTTTAACCAATTACTATTATTTAGTCGAAATAAAATTGCAGATAGTGTAATAGATTAGAAAATTGTTTTGTTAATGAGAATATTAAAACTTATTGCCTGGACTGTCACTATTTTCTTATTCCTTAAAATCATAATCATGGTTTTTGTCACTACCTTCCTTATCTCTACATGCATTATTCTTTCTTTCTTTTTGATCCTCCTCCCATACTGCAACATCCTCTGACTTTGTATGTCCTTCTGAAAGATTTGCGGGTTGAATTTGCATTCTGTGTGTTTCATCTAATGTCACTTAAGAATATTCCCTTCTGCGTCACCCAATATCCTCGTGTCCCACTCTTGATTGTGGCTTCTGATTCTTTAACTGTTCTTTCACATTCTTTAGCAGTATATACTTAAAATTCTCATTGTTTAATGAGAATTGTTCATGGGATCGAGCTGTGAACTGTGAACTCATACATCTCTGTTCCCCCTTTTCAGGGATAACATGGGTGATAGTGGCAAGTTCCAAGTTTGGGAAATTTTTTCCTAAGAAAACATTTTTTTATCCTTTTCTGTGGTTGGAAGTAGAATGCCTACTTGTATCAAAGTAATTTTTTTATTTCCATCTCTTGCAAACACACAGATTTTCATGTTGCCACTTAATGAATCAAGGGTGGGTCTGCAGCCTTGTCAATCAACAGTTGGTGTAACAAAATATTGGCAATGATTTTTATTCGTTTTCACATTTCGTTTCGCTTGATGCGGTGCCATTCATTGGAGATTCTCTCTTTACAAGCCTATTCATAAACATCAGTCAGGATCATCCAGCAAATTCCTAGTGTATGCCGAGAATACCTCTCTGCAAATATAATTACATATTATACATACATGGCATACTTTTTACCGTCTTCACAGCTTATTGTTTTGTCAACATTTATGAGTTTTGTGACAAGGAAAGGCAATGTAAAAACATGAATCCTATCCAAGTAGGCTTAATCTGAGCAAATAAAACAACACTGTATTTTTCAAACAAGGTATGTTGGAAAAAATCTCATCTTGTATTGGGGTAAATATGGCATTTCTAAAGTGTGGAATGTTCACTAGAGTCCAGCTAGTAGTAATAATTAACACTTAGTTATTCATGAAATGTGTTGGGAGGAGTTTACTCACTGCAGTGCGTTTAAATTCCCCAACATCAGAAAACTAAATTCTCGAACAAAAAGGAAATATTAGGTAACAAAGAAGATATACAGAATAAAATTAGGTCATAACAGTTTTCTAAACTCAATAAAAAAAATAGTGTACACAATATGAATATGAATTCTGCAGGAAATGCCAACTATCATCAATATAGAAAGTTCACTTAGGCAATGAGAGCCTGATATGACATCTGCTCCTGTAGTTTTCTCTGAAAACTGCAGTAAACAATATAATTTCATTGACCACATTAGTTGTCATCTCTCTTTGTAGTTCACACAAAATCAAACACTTGAGTAGGTCAAGTGCAGGGTTGCTGTGCTCTTGCATGGTCAAACATTGATGAGTTACACAGATGCTCGCACAGGGTATGCAGATCCCACAAGCAACATTGTAAAGCTATAACTTGCAAACTATGACCCATACATGAATGCAGCAAAACCAAGTATTTCTTACAACTTAATTGAAGAATACATACCTTGGTTTGCATTAACACCATCTTTGAGAAGTAAAAACAACAAAATTTAGACCATGGGGTATCCAAATTTCCCCACCCAAGAACTGCAGGGTTAACTGTGAGACTTGGTCCATGAGCCCTACTCTCTTGCCTGACCGTAATGGTATCAGACATTTTGATGATATCGAAACCTTTATGAAGAAAAGGATTCCAAATGATTTCAAGAACTGGCATCAAATAGTGATAATTTGCTTGTACCATGTGGCTTGTGCTTCTCATTGTGTATGGAACCACAGTTTTATATTGCATTTCCCCGCAACCATAAAGTATTACTTACCATTATTTACACCTAAATGTCTCATTTATTCAATGGAAAAATTTGAAATTTCACTCTCATGTCATTTCACATGTGAGTGAAACACACATTTCTTTGTGAAATTCCGTCAAACATTACTTACAAATATCAACTGTTTTCTTATTTTAATTCATTAGTCTTTTAAAGAATGTGCTTTGATCTTTGAGACTGAGAGGTATGCTGTTTAGCTGGTGACGCATATTTTTGTGCTTGTACCAGCTATATAAGAGATTTTTTTATTATGAATCCATTCCATTAGAGGTATTCTTGTAGTGGGAAGATAGTTGTATTCTCCTCACCAACATCTTTGATGCTTATTGACTGCTCAAAAATTCTCTGTTCAGGTTTACTTCTATGAACATTAATACAACATTTTAATACAGTAATTGCCACAGAAAGTGGTGGGAATTTCAGTTTTTGCCTCCTCCATTGACTTTTCATTGTGCAGCACTTGTACTTTTAGACTCAAAAATGCTACTTGAGGAAGCAAAACTGTTTAAGTTGGCTGTTGTCATGATCAGGCCTTTTCATACTTTAATTTTTCTTATTTATAATGTATTGTTTCTGCTTGAATTGTTTTAGGTGTTTTACAGTTTGACATGATCATTTTAGACTCTGAAGAACACTATTAGTGACGAGTTGAATCTCAAAATGTGTACCTCGTAAATTCAAAGTTGAAGGGAACAATAAATTTGTATTAATTGAAGAGTTTTTTAATTCAAAGTGTTTTTGAGGTAACAAGATAGGGAGAGTGAAATTGAATAACAGCTTTTTCATTTAAGATGTTATTAAATTATTTAGGTACCAAAAAAATACATTTTCACAGAAGATTTGATTCATGATGCAAGTCTGGCAAATTGAAATGACACTGGTAACCAGCTGTTCTTGTCAGTCTTCACAGACTTGTACATTAAAATCAATTGGGTCACCATCATTTTCATCTTAACAAGTATGATAGTTTTTTTTCTGATCCTCCCTCCATACTAGGTTGTTCTCTGATTTTTTAAGTTCCCCAAAAAATTTGCATGTTTAGTCTTTTATCTGACTTAAGACCATTCCCTTCAGATACCAATTTTTTTTCTGTTTCATCTTGTTCATGGCCTCTTCTTTAACAGTACTTTCTTTAATTCTATAATTGTTTTTGTTCTGGGTGCAGACTAGTCCTTAAATATCACAAAACTGTTGTGTATATGAAGATATTTTTGTACCTCCATGCTGTCAGATGTAAGAGGATACACTGAACACAGAATCTCTGTTTAATACAATTGTATGCACTGTGAACATTTTATGTCCATTACAGCATAAGCTTTCAAATGGTACAATTGTAAGATGTGTCTTACATTAAAGGGTGCCTCCTGAGCAATAATAAAATAGATAAAGTGAAAGGATTAAGTGCACTTGTTAAGTAAAAAGGCAATTTTGTAATTTGGCTGTAGACTTATACATTTTCTCTTTTACTATGTAAACTACATTTGTTTCTTTGTAATTACTGTCTAGTGAAATAAAGAGATATATTTCACTGCTATTTACTCTTCAAAATGTGTCCATTGATCTGAGTTATGTTGTCTTGTAAATATTCTCAATCAAAAAAAAGCGAATGATGTCTTCTGTATGAACAGTTATGAACAATAAGTATTTGAAAGTTTCACTACTCTTTTCCAAATCAATTAACATAGTGCTGTTGCTAAAACAGCTTATGATATTTTATAATAAATGGATTTTAATCTCTGATGAAAATTAGCATCCAAGGCTCATTTGTCATCATGGGTCACTTACCTCCTTTATTAAAATCTTATTTTACGCTCTTGGACAAAAAATACTCTTATCCATTTTTCAAAGATTAGCAGATAGTAATTCATTAAATAAAATGACAAACTTTAGATTATATAAACTTCTATAAGGTATACATTGCCTAATGAAATGTGTAGTATAACATTGTAACATGTTTTCTATCAGGTCTTAACTTTTATTCCCATTTTTTCCTCAGGGGGAATCAGGTTATTTGATTTAAATGATTAGCACAAATCAGAGTAGAGTAATATGACATCAGGATGGAGTGGTACGCTTCACTGTTTATTGTGGATTGTTTTCTATCAAGGTTTTTACAATAGTAATATTGCACTAGCTGATCCCCTGTGATTACATTGCACAAAAGGAAGAGCTGTAGAAAAGTAATACATGTGTAGTATATAGAAAATCAAGAATCCCAAAAATATTCTTTCTTATCATTCCTATTCTCTAAAACCAATCAAATGAGAAAGGTTTACAAATTCTGGAAACATACTACCACCATTCTTTGTGAATACAAAGTTTAACTTGTTTGTGAAAGTGTGTTTGAAATGTATTTGAAACTAGATCAGTACATTTATATTTTAGTGAACAATTGTGAGACATCCCTCTATCTACCTTAACTTAAAAACCTAATGCATCACTTGTGAAAATAATCACTGAAATGTTTTTGTAAAGGAACACATGTCAGACAATTGTTAGGCATTACATTTATTTATGTACTCCTACCTTTACATTTAAAAATAGTCCATCTTTGAACTTAAAACTCTCATTTTTCAACTTGCACTAACTATAACGTCTTAATTCAAGGATATCCTTGAATTGTATTGTAATTGTAGAGAAGGGGGGGTAGCTGCCCCCCAGTGTTGGGACCAGTTTTTTAAAAACATTTCATTTCTTGGATCTTCAAATTTGTAAATCACAAACGAGTTTGTAAACCATAAATGATTTACTTTTATCTCTATTTTGAGAAGAAATTTAATAATAATTAAGCAAACAATTTTATTAAGCCGAGCTATTACGATACATTAATAAATTGATGAACTTTAGTTCAATACAATAAAACGCGCGTTCGATGTTACTATGAATATCCCATATTAATAAATTCAATTGTATTGCTTTTCAAAGCTATTTACTTAGAAATTTAACAGTTTTGTGTCTAAAATTATGAGTTATAACAACATTCCATGGCTCCGTGGTGCAATAAAAATCAAGTGTTTTTTCCAGCATTCCTGTAATCTACGGAAGGGTAGGCGGCAAACTTCTGTCTGATGTTCACATACACCACATTATCAGAGCTCGGCAATAAGAGATTTTCTGCTAAAAATTCATAATGCTTTCACTCAACATTACATATCAGCAAATTTAGAGTTAAAGTGAAATTCATAGACCATGAAAATAGGACCTATTCCACCTTTATAAATGTATTTTCCTCTTTTTACAAGAAATTTACACAAAACATTTGGATTCGTTTTTGAGAAAATTTAGAAAATGTCCGGGGGCTTCATGTAAAGTACCCCCAAATTTTGAAGAAAGTTTTTCAAAATCATAGTGCCTCAAGTCGAGCCAGATATAGACTGTGGAATACCCATTTAGGAAAAAATCCTACTATGGTTTAAGCACTAGTGTTTTTCACAGATGGAGGGGCGGACATACATTTTTTAAAAAAAAAACACTTTTTTGGTGTCAGGGGACCCCAAAATGTGTACTTCCGTTGAAATCTCGAAATCGATTTTTCTCTGCATTGCATAAATCTCTCTATAGTACATAATTACTCCATATATATGTACGCTTACAAGAAAGTACAAATGTTTTTTCTAATAGTATAAATAATTTTCTAATTTTTCATCTTTTTCCAATTGCATAAAATAGTGTAAAGTTGATGAAATAATTAAAATAAGAAAAAAAAACTCGTTTCTGGCGGTACAGGAGTTGGGTGATGGGATGGGGCCAAGGAACCTTTCAAAAATATAATTTTTATGTTAGAGTTAAACTGTAACTACTCATATGTCATTTGGTGTGGGGGATTTTTACTATCATTTGGGGGGGACCATTTGTCCCTCCAATAAAAGATCCGAAATCCTGCCCCTGATTATATTATAGTTGGTGTTGAAAATGATGTAATGAACAAGTGATGGCAGATAAATTTTCATTCTAATAATTGTAATATGTTAATAAAATTTGGTGTTTTATGTATAAAATCAGTTAATAAGAGCACATGATAACACATCTAGGGCCCACTGCTTTTCATTTAAAGAAAATTTAGTTAAATTGTAAGTTAAAATTTCTTTCTAAATGAAAGACCTCAGTGATTTAAATAATGGATGAGATAAAATCAAAGAAAACTCCGGGAAGATCATGGACTTACCTAGCAGCATTATGACAACTTGAAGATATTGTCATGTCTGTAAACAAAATTGCCATAATGTATGTGATGTATTTCGGAAGGTGATGTGTCAACTGAACTTGGTATTTTTGCAAATAATGTACACACAAACATTATGCATATAGCACCTGTCACAATTCTTTGGCCTTAAGATGCAAAAATTGAGAAACTGATAGACATAAAATCACATTACTGAATGCACTTTTACATTTAATCATATTTCTGTCAATCATGTCACTAGGCAACCAGTGCTAAATAAATAAGTACGAGGTGTAGTAAGTACTTAAAAAAAAAGATGTTTTATTATGAGTCGTGTGAGAAACAGTAATTTTTTTCCTGTTGCATGTTCAAGGGGGATTTTCTAGCCTTTGCTCAAACACAGAGTAAGAATACAGTATGTCTGATAACTCATTCACTATTTTTGGATAGTTGATATTTCCTTATTTATGAGCCAATATTTTACAACTAGGACTTAGAAACAGTGATTCTTGAGGTTTAGTTTAACATGTTTTTAAATCTCCACATGAGCTCCAGCATTCTCAATTTTAAATAATTTTTAATTAATTAAATAAATTTTTAAAATTAAATAATTTAAAAAAAATTAACTGGTACGTTTGATGCTGTCGTCCACTACATGATTCGTAGGACATTGGTTAACACATAAGATATTGTTGCTTCAAATTCATCCATGTTCTTTGGTTTTCTCTTGTAAACCTCCTCCTTTGCCCACCTTCAGGAAAAAATAAAAACAAGACTTTAAATCAGGGCTGCAGGCAGGCCATTCATGTGTATCATGTCTGCCAGTTCAACGACCTGGGAAATGATCATGCAGCCATTTGTGGACATCATTTGCAAAATGTGCAGGTGCCCCACTGGGGGTTGTTCCACTGTGAAATTACAGATCATACAGTGATCCCTTAGGGCCCCTCAAGAACATTTTATGAATACTGCTAACATTCTGTTATTTTCTCAAAGTTGATGGTCTTTCTGATCTCCTTACATTGTTGATACTTCCTGTTGTTAGTAATTTGGAATGGCAGTTTTTAACTGTTTTTGCATCCAGAGTTGCATGGATCCCCCATTCACCCCTCCCCCACCTTTGTACTTGCGCTACAGATCCCCAAACATAACTAGCTGCTATTTTGGCCTGCACTTTGACATTCAAAACAGGCAGCATATTTCAACTGAAAAAATGGAATAAACATGTTAATCAAAACCTCAAGAAGTATTCTTTCTAAAATATTTGGTAGTAAAAGCATTGGCTCATAAATGAAGAAATTATAATGATCCAAAAATAGGGAGTGACTTATCAGACGTACATGTAAATGCAGAGGAAAGTTATACCCCCTATGTATCAGAAGGGGAAAAGTAATTAAGGAAAACAAGTGTAATGTATGTTTCATTTTATTTGTTTAATTTAAAAAAAATATTTGTTTGCACATTTGAAAATCAAAATCCACTAGAATTTTCTTGCTGTAGTGGATTAAACAAAGGCAAATCAAAATTATTTCATTCATTCTTTTTAAAGTATAGAAATTATACTCATTTGAAATGTCAAATTTAGAAGTTCAGTCTGAAAGTGGTGAAAGTCCTTTTTTTAAATATATTAATTTGTTTCTTAATTCAGTGTATAAAGCCAAATGAGGAATGTGAATCAAGTAACTTTCTTGCCAGTTGATAGTACCACAATGCTTTTATTATAATTTTCATTTCAAAATACATTTTTTTAATGAAAAACATTCAAGCCATCCCACTGTCACTTTATTCGCTTAAAGCTAAACCATTCACAGTGTTTATGGAGTTCAAAAATAACCTTTTATAATATATATTTTCTTTATTTAAAAGAAGGTCGCGACATGTTTATAAGCAGATATGGTTGTCTGAGAACACCAGTTTGCTTCAAGCATTACTCCTGGCTGCGATTTCAAGTTTTTTTATATCAACTTATAAGCATAGAAAGACAAAACTACGTATCACTGAAGGTTCTAATAATGAAAGTTGCAAATGATGGAACAATAACTCCTGTCCTAAACAAAGAAGGGAAAAAATTGTGCTGGGGTTCATTGTTGCCCCCCCCGCCTCCCCATATACACATTGATATGCAACTGTTATAAGTTTTCCTTTTTACTTTCTTGTATACAAATGTATATATATGGAGGAATATACATAATATAGAAGAAGTTATGTAAAGCTGCAGAAAATCAATTTCGAGATTTCAACAGATATACATGTTTTGGGGTATCAAGATACCACAAAAGGTTTGTTATTTTTGTTTTTATTTTTTCCCTCCTTTCAGAACGTCAGTCCTTCTGTGAACACCACTACCACCTAAACCATACATAGGATATTTCCAAAATGGATATTCCCCTGGCTGAACTCAAGGTGCTGTGATTTTGAAAAACATTCTTTAAAATTTGGGGGCACCTTACATGAAGTCCCTGGGACATTTTCAAAATATTCTCAAAAATGGCTCCAAATTTTTTGAAAGAATAGAGTAAAATGCACTTATAAACATTGCGTAGGTCCATTTATCTCTGTTAACTCACATTTTTTGAAAATTTAAAAAGTTTGATTATTTTTTTGGCTGAATTGAAAATTTCAAAACATTTTCTGTTAGAAAGAGCCTCAAATTCGCATTTACAGTAACGCTTAAATGCCGTTTTCATAAAAATGGCTTCAAGGTTTTCAATGAAAATTGCCATTTAGGATGAGGTTTTACCCTGTTTTGATATTCTTAAAGTAATATTTCAGTTCTACAATTAGGAAACCAAAAAATTGAGAAAATTTCAAACAAATGTACGTTGGGTGACGATAGATGGCAGCTGGCAAGAGGAAGGAGCAAGAACGAAGAACTAGCTCAGACCAAAGAAATTAAAAAACTAACTAGTATGAGAAAGTCTGTGCCATTCTGTAGCACCACCAGTTTCTTTCTCATATACATATACACATAGTAAGATACATAATAGAGAAAGTTAAGTAACATTGCGCGAAAAAACTGTGAATTTTCAGCAGAAAATCTCATTAGCGGACCCTGATAATGAAAAAATTGATAAATCCAGTTGCTAAAGTTACCAAAAAAAAAAAATAATCAATTGACGGCAAAACGTCCATCCATCTATCTGCCCGTCTGTGAACACCATTAGTGACTAAAACACACACATACAGGTAGGATTTTGTTCAAAATGGATATTCATCAGTCGATGTGGCTCAACTGGAAGCGCTGTGATTTTGAAAAATATTCTTTAAAATTTGGGGGTACTTTACACGAAGCCCCAGGGACTTTTCAAAATTTTCTCAAAAATGGCTCCAATTTTTTTCTTTAAATGTTTTGTAAGAATAGAGTAAAATACACTTATAAAGATAGGTTCGATTTTCACTGTTAACTCTGAATATTCAAGAATTTGAAAAGAATGAATGTTTTTCAATTCTTCTTATTAATACAAAATTTAGGCAGATTTTAGGCAAAAAATTTTTATTTTTACAAACATTTTTTGCTTTAAAGTAAAATGTTTTCTCTATAGTTAGTACTTTCATTAAGATCATGTACAAATTCTTTTAAACCTTTAGTAGTTTTCTTGCAATATGTGCAATTTAAAAAAATAACTAAAATAATATATTCTCAAAAATGACTGCAATTTTTTTCTTTAAAATTAAGAAAACTTCAAAAAATGTCTGGAAGCGGTGATAGATGGCTGCTGGCAAGAGGATGGGCCAAGACCATAAAGCTAGCCCATTCCAAAGAAATTAGAAAACTTTACTGTGAGAAAGTCTGTTCCGTCCTGTAGCACCACTAGTTTCCCTTGTTTTATTTTACTAAGAAAATATTTTTTCATATTTCATAGAATATCCTTGTCATTTCCTTAACCAAGTCAAAATTTAAATAATGTTGTACAAAACTGCTGCTGAAAATATTGTTTTATTTAAATGAGTTCTAGAGCATCTGTTCCCAATCTTTTTGAACCTTCAGACTATATAAGGAAGCTTGGGGCCCTTTTCATAAGTAGTGTTCACTTAATCTTTAATTTTTCTAACCTCAGAGAATGCACAACCAGAGCTGTTTTAAAAGCTTTGGGGGCCCTCGGGCTTCCGTTAATTTTTGGTGGCCCCTATTCTTACTTTCACCGATCTCCCCCCCCACCACCACCACCATCACCACTACAATTTAAAGACAAGTTTTGTTAAAAAAACTAAACTCATCACTGAATGCCATTTTCACACCATCCAGCAACGTTCCATATTATAAATATTATCCAATGATGTGTAATGCATCAATTCCTTATACCAATTTTTTGCATATAGTTCAATCGTAATGTACTTTTTTATTTTATTTTTTGAAAAGACTCGGTATTAAATATTTTTTTTAAGAACTATCAGGGGCTCTGGGCCTTTTAGGCCCATACATTAACACAGGCTTGCCCGCTACTGAAACAAATCTTTCTCAATGATACTGGAAAAGCAATGAAACACCAGGAGAGAACATGATGTAAATAAATATTTTAAGAAAACCCATTCTCTCCTCTACCTTTTCTTTAAAATTAGAGGAATCAAATGATGTGTGACATTTCCTTGCTTGTCATGTGGGTGCCATTCATCTATACTAAAACTCCCCTCTTGCAATTTTATTTAAATCTGCACATAGTTTGATTTTAATTCACATCCCATTCAATTCCATGGAACACGGTTTGAGGACTACTGACCATGAGAATCTGAGTAGTATTGAAATAGTTTTTAAAAATTCTTTTTTTACAGTGTACTCACTTGCTTTCAGTGATTGATGAAAATAAAATAAAAAGATCTACTATCCAAGTTTTGTGTACCAATTTTCACTCTGCAAAATAGAAATTGTAACCGAGGAAAATTTGGAAACTATTTTCTTGTTTTCATATGAAAATTTTTTTATCAAGATATATTTTCCAGATGAATGAAGAATTTCAAATGTATATATTTTTGTGATGAATCGAATTTCTCTTTTATTTCCTTCAATACTGTTTGATTAATGTACGTTATGTTCACTTCATCAATTTTATACAGTAGGTCTTTTTGGTAGTGCATTCTGAATACCACATTGATAAAACAACATTTATTTTTTGACAAAAGTAAATAAAGTGAATAATAAGTAAAAAAAGTGAATAATAACAGCAATTATTTATTAATGCAGAGGATTACTTACATCAATCAATAAATTATTTCAACTTAAAATTACAGATTTCAACATACAGCACAAAATGATATTGCAGTAACATCATGTAAGAAATGATAATTAGAGCCAAAAATTGTTAATGAATGAAATGAGAAACTAAAGTTTTTATATTTTTATCGTTTTTTTACCTTCATTAATTAATGCTCCTAAAATGACATGTATTTGAATGAAGTTGATATGTCTGTTTTTCTACCAAAAACCATTTTCTTTAATGATTTTTTTATATTATTTATTTACAGTCACATCATCTACAAGGTCATTAGTGTGAATACTCTACAATGTAAAACTTTTTCAAGAAATATTTGGAATTTGTCTTGAATAAAAGTTACAGGTGTATCTGTGTATTGTTTGAAAAGAGCTCCCCCTTTGAACAGTGATACTAAATGGAATTATCGGTTTAAAGCTTTACAACATACTATGTTCCTTGTTTTTTACAGATATAAATAATTTCTTTACATTTCACAAATTATACATGTCATTTCCGCGGCCAAGTCAAAATTTAGATGACCCATTTTCTCAATATTTCTTCAGAGTTGACGACATTTCAACGCCTAAGTTCTACCCTGAATCTTTCCCACATTTCAAAGTACTGCTTTGATATATCACGAATTGTCAGGAAAATATTTAGCTAATCATTTGAGGACTGCTTTCGATTTTATTTCAAAAATCTACCGCGGGAAGTGTGTCACGTGTTGCCGAGTTGTAAGGCTTGTTTCTCCGGTTTCTCTTCATGAACTCTAAATAAGTGTATGAATCGTCCCAAATAGTTCAGTGGATCGTCGGACATATGTTTTATGTCAGCGGTTTTATGTGTGTGCCACGCCCTTACGTTCTATGTTAGAGAAACGTATTTGCAATACATCGGATATCTAATCCAGAAAATACAAAATAATCTACATTTTAAGTAAACGTACGAGAGAACAAGGGTTGAAGAGCCGGCAGTCGCCGCTGCAGTGGCGTCTGCTGTATAATTTGGTAAGGGAGGTAAAATCGTAGAATACGGGTCATAAAGACGAGACTAACACCCTAAAGATACATTCAAAAATTAAAAATCACTAAATGTTCATGATAGTTAAATTGGACGTTTTAGTAATGTAAGGTTAGGGACGTGTCTTATCTCTAGAGATCAGTATATTAACGTGTATTCTGGTTATCAGAACTGCTTTTGAACCTTTCTTACCTGATAACAATACCTGCATGCATGCTTGATAATCTCTCGATTAATGGATATAAGTTCTAATATGGAAAATACAAACAGGTATGTGAGTAATATAAAATTCACAAACATAAATGCAAGAGATTAAACATATGGGTTCAGTAATGAAATGTTATGAAATATTTTTTACACAGTGTGAAATTCTGTGGAGATTGTGAAGATACTGACATGAAGCCTGCAAGTTGTTTGAGCAAGCTAAGAGGATTATTTAAAAATGTCAAATATGTAAACGAACCTCTGCAAGCATATATAGTTCCATCAGGAGATGCACACCAGGTATGTACAAATTTTGTGAAGCCTTTCATGAAGACGAGAATGAAGTGGAATAATATTATTTCTTGAGAGCATTTCATATTATGTTTTTCAGAGTGAATATTTAGCTGATTGTGATAGGCGCAGAGAATTTGTATCTGGATTTTCTGGATCAGCTGGTACAGCTATCATTACAGAACATCATGCATGTCTTTGGACAGATGGCAGATATTTTCTACAAGCTCTGAAGGAAATGGATCATAATTGGACTTTGATGAAAGAAGGTTTGTTGATCTGTAATAAAAATTGAACAAGCAATCAGAGCTTAGTTCAGCTCATACAAGAGAAAATTAAATGCTTATTAATAGTCATGTTTTAAACTATTATCTAAGAATTGAATATGTAGGGCTATAGAGTGCCAACTACTAACAATTTGGTATAGCTCTCTGGACCTAAAAACTGTATGAGAAGGAGCTCAGAAAAATTCTGAGAGTAAGATTTCATTTACTTTTAAATTAGGAATTGAGAATGTCTGTAAAGTAAATGTCATTCAATAATTTATTCAAGAACTTATTTTGAACAAAACACTCTTTAGAGGGAATGATGTAATACAAAATGTAAATTGTAATGCTGAATGCTTTCTAGCATACTCTAGAGTTTTCAGCTAATTATTGAAATACTTTTTATTTAAATGTTGTAGGTGTTCCATCAACTCCATCTCAAGAATCATGGTTATCTAATAATTTACCTTTGGGATCTCGAGTGGGAGTTGATCCAACTCTCATTTCGTTTAGTTCATGGAAGCCGCTGCAGGTAGCATTGGAAGCAGCTGGTCATTCACTGGTTCCTGTCACAACAAATCTAGTAGATTTGCTTTGGGACGACAAACCTCCACCACCAAACAATGTTGTAGAACCATTGACATTGAAATACACAGGTAGGTAAATCGATGAAGATTCAGATGGGGGAGGACAAAAAAGCAAGAGGGTGAAGTAATAAATGATTTGTCCACCACAGCTTTGTGAACCATAATTTATTTTGTTAATGGCAGCATAAATAATGGTTCAAATTTCTTAAGAGTTGAAATCCAAAATAAAATGTTTTAAATGTGATGGGAGTGCATTTTAATCGTTCTTTTTTCTGTGTACATGTATTGCTTTAATCCCAGTGTGGATCTCAATTTGGCCGTAGCAACAATAACCTTGCATCATCAACACTGCACTTAAGTTAAATTTATATTGTTTAAAGATATCAGAACTTTCTTTTTCTCATAATGTTGTCCCCAATTCTTAGTAATAAATCCAAAGTGTCTTGAGTTTTGTAAGATTTACTATTACAGTACGCAAAGGAAATGTTTTCCTATCATGCCTCCATTTATAAATGTTTGTAATGTCCTTGAAACAAATGTTTTGATTTTGCCATCACACTCAGGACTTACTATTTCTCCCTAGTGAATAAAGCTCTATTTAAATTTACTATTACTTTTTAGTTAAGTATGCTGAAATAGGTCAAGTTGTTTAAGTTTATATGCTTATCATTTCATTAGAACTATGAAGGATGTTTCTTTTGCGTACATTTGCAACATTTAAATTTCATTTTATTGTAACTCTTCTTTGTTCATGTAGTAAAAACGGGTATGTAATGCACAATACTCGAGAGAAGTTGCATTCACTCATGAAAATTATCTCCCTTGCCTGTTGTCACATTTTCAGTCTAAACTTTTCTTCTCGTGAACAAAATTTTTAATTAACACTTTTTGTACCTTTAATTACTTTTATAACATTATGTCCAGAGAGAGGATTCTCGTGTATTCAATGATCATGTGTGCAATCTAATTCTCTTAATTTCATTTTATAACTTGTGTTTGTCCTTCTCTAAGTGGTTTCATGCTTGTTTTTTTGCAGGAAAAATAAGCAAGGACAAAGTTGAAGAAGTCCGATCAATGATGAAGGAAAAAAAAGTTTCACTTCTTGTGATTACTGGATTAGATGAAATTGCTTGTGAGTAATCCTTCATTTATATACTAGTTGTATCCAATAAAGAATTCTGACACTGAAATTTACTTTATATAATCTAAAAACAAAAAAACAAAAAATGTTGAAAAACAAGCAATACTTAATAAATACCTGTCAAACATACATAATACTTGGTTATTTCCATAGACAAAAATTTGTATCAAAGAACAGTTTTAGAAATGTTTCTGAAAATGACTTGCAAAAACAAAATTAAATTAAATTAAATAAAAAAATAAATTTAAAAAAAGGTGAGGTGACCCAGTTGTCTGCATCTATTAAAATTTGAATGTTTTTCACTGCTCTCTCATTAAGTTTGCCCATCCCTTCCCTCTGGGATCTTTTCATCAACCCGCAAAGTCCACTATGTGCACATAAGTGATCTGTCAGATCGAAAGGACATTTGCATGTTTTTTGGTCCTATGGCTCATCAAGTCATTTGAGATATTATTTATTATATTATTTTATTTTATGAACATAAGAACCATCTGTTGAGATACAAGTATACAAAAGAATACAATTTTTGTCAATAGCAAAGGCTGAAGCCAAACCCTCGTCACCAATTGGACACATGTACCGATGCATCAATTGTGCCCTGAAAATATCAAAGGTCATAACTTACAATTCTTAAAAGGTGCTGTTTTGTTTGCGAGTCTGGAATGTTGTTCTTATTGTAATAGGGGATGATTAGGAATATAACCAGGAATTCTCTAGAGCAGTGCTTATCAAAAAGGTGGATCAGGAATGAAGAGCTGCCACCAGCAATTGGAGCAGAAGGTGGGAGGGGTCCCAACTGTGATGACTGTTCAAGGTCAAAGAGATGAAGGGTCGGGCAACTCAGTTTCACTCAAGACATTGTGCAATTGGTCTGTACATCATGGAAGAAGCAGCAAGGGGGTTTTATACCTATAGTCTGTTGGTATTTAAAACTGAATGGAAAGAATTGTATTTTATTTTCTAAAACAGAAGATAAAGTAAAATGTTTACTTAGGTATTAAATGTTTAATTGGTTAAAAAGTTAAGTCCAAAGAGAGAATATGCTTAATAATGCAGCTAAGAATGACACTACATCTATGTGGAACAAGCAGCAGTAATGATAACTTGAAAATAAGAAAAACCATCTGAAGGCAATCAGAATATATATTTTGGTATCCGAACTATCCGGATGTTTTCTGTGGAGTGAATAGCAGCAGTGCCAGCTGACCAGTGAATTTCTCTTGTCTATGAATTTCTCTTTAAATTTCTCATAACTCTACTGCTGGGTCTCAGCTCTCCACTCTCCCCCGAGCAACTTGTCTGGGCTCCAGGGAGAGAAATTGTGATCAGCCCTGCTGTAAATCAGTCATTTAATGTATCAGTTAAAAATACATGAACACGATTGCACATTCTAGTACATATAATTGGATTATTTTTTAAAACCAAATTCAAAATATTCATTTTTTCAAATTCAGCTAAATTTGAAATATTTTCAAACAGGACAGAATATCATGGTGACAAAAAATTAATGTCGAAAGGCATTTTTAAAATTGTCTTGGAAAACTTATTATATTCAAGAGTGGCTCTTAATTTCAAAAGATAGAGATGCACAAAAAAAAATGGCAGGATGGATTTTTATAATTTTTATCATATTGTAATAAAATTGGCTTATTATTGGTGAAATTGGCATTATAAGTAAAAGTAAAGATATTATAATACGTAATTTTATAGGGAACTCCAAATAAGTCAGAAGATTAGGTCAGTCTAAACATACACTACACTGACCGGACTTATGACCTTAGCAGTTGAAGTGCCCAGAATCACTTGTCAATCAATCTTGCTCTCTTTATTTTGCATTGACGACTGTCTCCAAGTATCATAATGCAGTCTTGACATCCTTCAATGCCTCTTGCACTGTTGGGACAGCATCCCACTCTCCAAAGGCCCTTTTACTTACCTAATAACGTTAAAGATCCTTCTGGTAGTGGCATAGCGCAAGTGATGAAACTAATTGCTTTTTTGTGTGGCATGGCGGGTGTTACCAGGCTATACGGCTGTGGTAGTCACATGCATCCTGTCTTACAACACCATGCACTTTGGGCCCCAGAACCTCAAGTAACACCAAGCTTGAAACTGAAGCAAGAAGTCACACATTGCCACTGCCAGTTGTAGCCCATACAGGACATGACCTTTGTTTCCACAGTGAAACTGAGTGGCACTAGATCACCAGTAAGGGCCCCATTCGGGATCCACTACCTCTACCTCAAGGGAGACTTCTTCCATTGACCTTGATGACCTTGACTATGACCTTTGGCCGACAATATTTTTTTCCAAGCTGCCAGGTGTTGGAATTTGTGGCACTGAAGTGATATATTTTTTTCCAGGAGGGAATTAATTTCCAGGATGTTGAATCTCCTGTATTCACTGTAGCTGAGGTTCAGAGTTTTCTATAAATGAATCTTCTTGTCCTTATTTGTAATGTAAGTGAAACAGGACCAGTGACGTATGTTTACTATAACCAAGAGTTCACTATAACTGGAGTCGACTGTATTAGGATTTTTACTTCCCCACGTACTACTGATGTACTATATAGAGAGTATTGTAATACAACAGTTTAGTATTGTAATACTAAAAAAGTTATCTTTTTGACAGCAATCTTCTATTTTGGGGTGCTGGAATTTAAAAAGAGAATAAATCACGTTCCTATGTGTAGTAAGTTACTGCCCTTAACATATTGTGTAGTTAGAATCCATGTTTTATAGGTCCCTGATACTGAAAAATTTGTTGATGGTGAAATGTGTCTGTCCATCTTTACATGTGTGTGCAACTCTAGAGCCTAAACTGTTCAGACAATTTTCTCCAGAATTGATATTCCCCTGTTCATCTAGCCATATTCAGGGCTCTGTGAATTGGAAACAAACCTTTTGATTTTTAGAGGTACAGATACATAAAGCTGTAACAAAATTTTATGTAAATGGCTCCAAATTTTTCTAATTCAATTTTTTCCTTGGAGCAGATGTTTAATGTAAATTGTACGGGTCTCATTTTCATTGAATACTGAATATCTGAAAAGTGCAAAAGTTGAAAATATTTTCAGTATCTTCTTACATTACAATATTGAAGATAGATATTTTTTTCATGAATGAAATCTGCTCTTGAAAGACAGATCTTTAAATAAGATCAGTAATCCAACACGTTTTCTCATAAATTTTGCTTGAAATAAAGGCAGTTTATAAAAATAAATATAAAGAAAAAAATATTTAAAAAAAAAATCTCTATCAAATCAAATAAAAATTGGATCCAATATTTTTCCTCAGATAAACAAAAGATGGGTCCTATTTGGGAGAAATGGCATGGGTCCTATTTAGGAGAACTCTGTATTTGTGAAAATTGCAAAACTTAACATCGCCAAAGTACAAAATTGTTGGTAGATTTTTTCCTTCATGAAATCTTTTCTAAAAAATTATATCTTTAAATAATATCTTATAAAATTCTTTGAAAAAACAAGTATAAGTGCATAATTTTTGCTTGAAGTAAAGGCAATTTATACTTTTTTCTTTTTTTTTCTTCTCAAAAAAGCTCTTAAATTTCTCCAGCAAAAGCTACTTAAGAAATGGTGCCGTTCTCATTTTCATTGAACACTCTGAATTTTTGATAATTGCAAAAATTGCAAATGTGAGAAAGTATGTGCACCATTAGTTATTGAGACAATAAGCTTGTACAGTGCTGTGAAATAAACTCATAAACTAAGCACAGAATTACAAAGCAAATGTGAATATTTACTTCAACTACAAAATGAAATTTAAAATAATCAAAATTAGTACTTTTGTTGTTCTTATAATCTGATATCAGAATTATATTATCTTATTGTATTGTGTTTTGTCTAAATTTGTTTCTGTAGAAGTAATATACCTTTTTATTATTATAGGGTTGTTGAACCTTCGAGGATCAGACATTACATATAATCCAGTATTTTTTTCCTATGCAATGGTGTCATTAAACAATGTCTATCTGTTTATTGATGAGAGTAAAATAACGCCATCTGTAAAAAATCATTTTATTCAAGAAGAAATTGAAGTAAAAATGTTCCCTTATGAGAAAATTCTAAGTGTCCTTAAAGAACAGGTAAGTCATGTACTCTTGTCTTGTTCAATTAATATAAGGATGTTTGGTTTGCAATTACATTCTATTTATCACAAAGCTCAGACTAGTGTGATTTGAGTGGTTGGCTGGTTATTTTGTCCATGTTTTGATTTTGGAAGTGTGATGTTCAGGAATGTTGAGTATATGCACTAATAAAATAGATTAATTTCATTACTTTCATTGCATTATGGAAACTACACTTACACAGAATTTCCGCTCCAAACTTATATCACATGTTAAGTTTTTACATGTAGTCCTAATGTGTGTCTTTGTGTATAATTGGACACAAATCTGCCATTGGGTTTTAAAATATCTTTGACCTGAGGCAAAAAGGCTTGAGACATCGACTCAATGTTTTTTGATCAGCAACGTTGTGTATCTTCAGTCATTTATTACAATATTGCAAATTTTGGTGAGTGTTTTTTCACTTTTGATGGATGTTGGACTTCCATTTGTCAAAAGAAATTGCAATTTCATCAAATTTCTTTAATATCATTAAAAATGACAGGAAGGAGTCATTTAAAGTAAATTCTAGTTATTTTTTTTACTTTCTTGAATCTTCATAGAAAGAGAAAGTTATGTATTGCTGCAGTAAAAAGTTAATTTTTTACAGAAAAACTTCTTTTGTAGATACTGCATACCAAAAAGTGTATTTTCTTGTGTTAAATGGAATTTGAGTAACCTCTGTCCGTCATTCAAGGTTAGACACCTTCGCGTCTACCAATCGAGACAAATGAGGTGTCATTTGACGCATCTTGGTCTCGTTGAGGCCACACCTGAGGGAGAAAGAACCAGACATCTGTATGTTCAAAGTTTCTTTTTATTTAGAACTTGCATAGCAGAATTTTTTAACATATGAAAATATTTAAAAACTAGTGGTGTTAAAACGGCACATACTTTCTCACCTGTATTTTCATGCAAAATTACGTGAAAAGTACTCAAATTTTTCGAAAAATTGTACATGACCTTATTTCAAAATCAATTTTTAAGAAACAAATTTCATTAAGAGAAAAAACTATCTTTAATATTTTAGTTGCAGGAAGACTCCGAGAAAATTATGGACTTTTGTAATTTTCGAAAAATAAGGGTTTTCAACGAACTTGAGACCTGTACCATTCTCTTAAACTTCCTTCACACTGTCCAACAAAAAATTTAATCAAAATCGGTGGAACCATTTATTTTGAAAATTTGGAAAATGCCCCAGGAGCTTCATATAAAGTCCCTCCCAAAATTAAAATATTGATTTCAAATTCAAGGGGTCGCGACATCCAGATCGATTGGGGAATATCAATTTTGGAGAAAATCGGCTGAAAGGTTTAGCCGCTAGCGTTGTTGACAGACGGACAGTTGTTTTATCGTCATTCGAATTTTCGCCACCAAGGACCCACAAAAAATGGATTCCAGCTACACTACATGTTAGAGGATTTTTTCTAAATTTAACAACTGTATTTATCCATGTTTTTGATACCAGGGCCCTGTAATAGCTTTTCTGCCAAAAAAATTCGCTGTTTTTTCGCGCAGAATGACATAATTTTCTCTCTACTCCGTAGTGAAAAAGAAAAAAGTTTAAAGCGTTGGCAATGCCACATTCAGCTAGTTTGTAGTAAATGGCTTTCCGGAGTATTTATAGTCTACTTAGAATTCATGTTTTATGGTCCTTAATTTTGAGAAAGTGATTTACTTTCTCCCTCTTTAAGAAGGTACTTCTTAAGAAGAGAAAGTTATGTAACGACACGGAAAAAAGTAGCGAATTTTCGGAAGAAAAAGTCTTATTTCAGGCCCTTTTAATGAAAATTGTGGTAGATAAATCCAATTGATAAATTTAGAGGGGAAAATCCTCTAACACGTGGTGTTGCCAGAATCCCATTTTTTTGTGTTCTTGGTACCAAGAAATCGATTGATGGCAAAACATATGTCTGTCTGTCTGTCTGTCTGTCTGTCTGTCTGTCTGTCTGAGAACAATGCTAGTGGCTGAACCATTCAGCTGATTTTCTTCAAAAGTGATATTCCCTCATTGATCTGTCTGATGTCGTGGTCCCTTCGATTTGAAGCTGATATTTTAATTTTGTGTGATACTTTATCTGAAGTCCCTGAGCCATTTTAAAAAATTTCAAAACAATGGCTCCAACGTTTTTTATTAAATTGTGTGAAGGACTTTTACAAAAATGGTGCAGGCATCACATTCATGGAAAACCCTGAGTTTTCGAAAATTGCAAAACTTCAAAATTTTTCACATTTTTCCTACAACTAAAATATTAAAGATAGAAATTTTTCTCCTTAATGAAATCTGTTCCCTTTATGCGGCGGCGATGGCATAACAGTTAGCATATCAGACTGTTATACCCAAGTTTGTGGGTTCAAACCCAATTGAAGCTGTGGATTTTTAAGGCGAAATTTTTTGTGAAAAAATCCTTCATACGCTGTTCTACGAAGGGGAAGTAAAGCCGGCTGTCCCAGGTTAGTAGAGTTACTGTATGTAAAAGATCCTCAAGCCTAAATGAAGCCTCTGAGCTAAATTCAAATTGCCTATTTCGTTGCCCAAGAAATACCTTCTTTCTCCCCTAGTAGGTGAAAAGAGCGTAACGAAATTGGTGTGGTCAGACAGAAGAGCAGGCCTCCTGGCCTGAGTTTCGCCACGTAAAAATAAGGTATTCATTTCTTAAAGATAGATTTTGAAATAAGATCATGTACAAATTTTCAAAAATTTGAGTACGTTTTGTGTAATTTTGCATATTACATAATCATTTACAATATCGCGAGAAAGTACATGCCATTGTAGCATCACTCATTTTCAATATGTCAATCTGTGAACAAACTAAATCATTAAAATGATTTTCACCAAAGTTTCTTCAGAAATTGCCAAATTCATTGAAGAAAGATTTAAATTTTAAATGAGATCTTTAAAAGTAGGTCTTTAAACAATATTATGTACAATTTTTTTTAAAATACAAGTATCTTCCCATAATTATTAGTGAATTAGTGACAATTTTTAGAAAATAGGTTTTCCTAGATTTCCATAAACTAGGTTTTCTCAAAGATGGTTCCAAATTTTTTCTTTAATTTTTTTTTCTCAAAGAAAACTATGTTCACTTAATAGTATAAAATAAGTCCAATATTTATAAAAACCTCTGAAACTTTGATCATTGCAAAACTTCAGCTATCTTTTTGATGCTTCGGAAGCGATGTTCGCAATGAAATGGGTGGTGTAGTGGTGAAGTTCATTGGTTGCAGAACCTATGCACCTGAGTTCAGTTCACCTGGACAAACTTCTTAGAAACACTTTTGTGGGTTAAACTAGAATTATAATAGTTTTTAACATTCCAAAGAATATAATTATTTTGTAACAGCAATAGTTTTTATTATCCAATTGGATTAGATTTTTTTAACCAAATGTTTTATAAATCCTTCATGTTCATTTTATCTATATTTTAGAAAATGTTTCACCTTCATTTTGCTTCATGATATCAGGCTGTACCATACGTAACGTGGTGAAACATGTTGGGATGATTTTGAATTTCTGAGTTTACTAGAAAAAATACCTAAATCTAAACTTTACCTATTTCTATGTTAAAGGGGGTGTTGATTGAATTATAGGATCACATCTTTTTTAGGTCATTTGCGGATTGCAAATGTATGGAAAACACATATTTCTGGGCTTCTAAAAGTTGTATTTCACTGCATATTTGAGGGATCAATGAAGCACTGGATGTGTAAAGAACTGTTCCTTTGCATTTCAACGTGAGACTTTCAGGCTGTGGGAGAGGCAATGCACTAATTTAATTAAAACAAAAGTACAATCTTTCAGTGCGGCAAAGTGTTTCAGAAATACCAAATTTATAGAGTTCAGTTGCTTATTAATTTTATGAAATATTTCTTTTCTTTCCTACAGTATGTATTATCAGTGTTTTTCAAAGTATCTTATAAATTCCAAACAAAATCTATTAAAAGGAAATATTTGATACTTCCAAAGGTTTATCCTACTTTAACAATTTTTATTTTTATATATCACAGAATTTTCATTTATGCTAGATATTTATTACTTACTTTTTACATGTTACAGGTGTCTGAACAAGATGGCAAAGTATGGATAAGTTCCGATGCTAGTTATGCTGTTGCTGCTACAATACCAGAAAAGTTGCGTGTATGTGAGGTCACACCTATAGCTTTGCTGAAATGTATAAAAAATACAACGGAAATTGAAGGTTAGTTACTCATTTGTAATGTTTGTTAATGTATAGCAACATTCTGATTCTAGAAACTGCTGAAAAGGAGTGAAATCTTTTTTGGTACACGTTTTGGTTCATGTTTTGATGTTCTAGGTATGATCAATGCACACATAAAGGATGCTGCAGCCTTATGTTGCTATTTTTCTTGGCTAGAGAAAGAGATACCTAAAGGAACTGTAACAGAAATATCAGGGGCAAGCAAGTTGGAAGAATTCAGGAAGTAAGTTCAGAATTTCATTTTAACGTTTTTTAATAGTGGTATCCCATTTCTGAATTCTGTTTCAGTAATGGGATACCAAAATACCATTCATGGTTTATCATCTTTAAAGTGAAGTTAGTAATATTATGGAGCGTCGTGCATAATAATCTGATTTTAATTGTTTGGAGTGATGAGTCGATGTATACACAGAAACCAATTTCATGTGAAACTGAAAACAAATTAATGTCTAATTTCATTTCAGTTCTCACAAAATTCTTAGGATTTAATTTCTGTTTTATCGTTCAAAAATATATAATTTATAAAATATAGCTTTTGAACTTCTTTTATATATATTTACTTTTTTAATAAGCACATAAGGTGCCAATATAATTTAAGTTTGATTTTGGTTAATTTTGCAGAGAGCAAGAAGATTTTGTAGGTCTGAGCTTCAGCACAATATCATCTGTTGGTCCTAATGGAGCTATTATTCATTATCATCCTACTGCAGAAACAGATAGAGCTCTGACCACGGAAGAACTGTACCTGTGTGACTCTGGTGGACAATACAAGTAAGTAAGAAAGATCATTGTAAATGCAAATATGGCAATTGACTCTGAACTCTTCTGCTATTGAAAGAAAATGACAATAATCTTTTCCTGGACATTGTGTAGATACTTGCTTCTCATAAATGCAAAACACATAAATTTAAAAATTGCTCTTTCTCGTAAATGAAAGACAATGTCTAACCATAATGTAATGTTTGATTCAGGGATGGTACAACAGATGTGACACGAACCATTCACTTTGGTACGCCATCACAGCATGAAAAAGAGTGTTTTACAAGAGTTTTCAAAGGACAATTCTTTTTAGGGACCAGTATATTCCCCACAAAAATTAAGGTACAAGATAGATTGTGTTTCAAAAATATTTATTCTTATATTTGTTGTAAGATTATTAACATATCTTGCATCTTTCATTACTGGATTTTGCTTTCAGGGCAATTGTTTAGATACGTTGGCTCGGAAATTTCTTTGGGATATTGGCTTGGACTACCTACACGGGACTAGTCATGGCATTGGCTCTTATCTAAATGTTCATGAAGGGCCAATGATGATCTCATGGCGCCTTTGCCCTGAAGACCCAGGACTTCAAGAAGGGATGTTTTTGTCTAATGGTAAAGTTTTAGAATGTTTTGGGGGTACATGGCAAAATATAACTTTAACCAAAGGGACCGTGTCAGTTTTATGTAGACAATTTTTATGAAGTATTATGTTAAGAATATAAATATGACAAAACTTGATTTTGATACCCATGGAACAACAAATGTTCTCTCCTATTCTCAAATCTATATCTTTAGCTCTTTTGCTGTTATGCACTCTGGGTGGCTGGTCACCCTATGTTGTCGAATTATCACCATAAGTGGGTTTCCCCCTGTACAAACATGTAAATTAAGCAGGGTATGCACTCCTACTCCCACTTCGCACAAAATAAGTGAAAAAAGGGGTATGGCCAATGGCCATTGTAGGACCTTACTACAATCGATAATTTTTCTGAAAACCTGTAGTGTACTGCCTTCAAACCAAATATGCTACTAATGAGATCAAGAACATGTACATCAATTATATATGAAATGTGTATCGAAATATTACCACCCAGTTTAACTGCCTGTTCAATGTATTTGGAAATAAATAAAACTCTTCAGAAAAACTACAGAACCAAGATATCAAGGGCGGCA